>JBCEWC010013372.1:0-15117 GCA_038996855.1 Solanum aculeatissimum
CTTTATGAACATTTTCAGAATTAAGGCCTCATTCTAAATATTGAGTTAAGTTGTCAAACTTATTTGAAAGACATGTAGGATCCCATGGGCCATATGTATATGTTATGAAAGTGATTATGATGTTGTGAGGATAAGTGTGCTAATGAGCGAAGATTGGCTGAATTTATGTTATGGCCTATGATGTGCATCCATATTATACATTGCATGTTATGCATGGCCCAGGTGGCCCACCAGGGTTTTATATATCCTGGTAGTATTTTATGGACCAAGGAAAGAGAAACAGGCAATTTGGGTAGTTTTTCGTGGGTATTATCCCACGGTTCCTGACGCTGTTTGCTGTTCGAGGCCAACTTTCCCAAAGAGTTATACCAAGTGGTCTGTAATGCGCCAGGAAAGAGGCCCAGGTGGCCTGTCGAGGTTGGATATGGCCTGGTACTATTTTATTTGCCAAGGAACAGGAAATAGGCAATTTGGGTAATTTTTTGTGGGTGTTAGCCCATGGTTCCTGGCGCTGCTCGGCGCTCGGGTCAAACTTTCCCAAAATATTATACTGAGAGGTATGTAACGATCTAGGAAAAAGGCCCCGGTAGTATGCTAGGGTTAGATATGGCATGGTAGTATTTTATGGGCGAAGGAACATGATACAGGCAATTTGGGCAGTTTTTCGTGGGTGTTAGAACATGGTTCCTAGAATTGCCCCGGGCTCGGGGAACACTTTCCTAACAAATTATACCGAGGGGTTTGTAATGACCCAGGAAAGAGGCTCAGGTGGCCCACCGGGTTTGGATATGGCCTTGTAGTAATTTATGGGACAAGGAATAAGAAATAGGCTATTCAAGCAGTTTTTCGTAAGTGTTAGCCCATAGTCCTTGCCTGCCGGGGGCTTGGGACAACTTTTCCAAAACATTAACCCAAGGGGTTTATAACGAGTTAGGAAAGAGGCCCAGGTGGCCCGCCGGGTTTTTATATGGTTTTGTAGTATTTATGGGCCAATGGAAAAGAAACACGCGATTTGGGCAGGTTTTAAAGGGTATTAGCTAACGATTTCTAGCGCTGCATGAGTCTCGGGGCCAACTTTCCCAAAATATTATACTGAGGGATCTTTAACGAGCCAGGCAAAAGGTTTAGGTGGCCCGCCGGGGGTTGGATAAGGCTTGGTAGTATTTTATAGGCCAATGAACAAATGTCCGGGGCTCGGGGTCAACTTTCCCAAAATATTATACTGAGGGGTCTGTAATGAGTTAGGCAAGAGGCCTAGGTGTCTCGCCGGGGTTGGATATGTCCTGGTAGTATTTTATGGGCCAAGGAACAAGAAACAGGCAATTTGGGTAGTTTTTCGTGGGTGTTAGCCCATGGTTCTTGGCGCTGCCCGAGGCTTGGGGCCAACTTTCCCAAAATATTATACTGAGAGGTCTATAAAGAGCTAGACAAGAGGCCCAGGTGGATCACGCAGGGTTGGATATGGCCTGGTAGTATTTTATGGGCCAAGAAAAAAGAAATACGTGCTTTGGCCAGTTTTTCGTGAGTGTTAGCCCATGGGTCCTGACACTTCTTAGGGCTCGGGGCCAACTTTCTAAAAATATTATATCGAGTGGTCTTTAGCAAGTCAGGCAAGAGGCCCAGGTGACCCATCAGGGTTTTATATGGCGTGGTAGTATTATATGGAGCAAGGAAAGAGAAACAGGTAATTTGGGCAGTTTTTCATGGGTGTTATCCCACGGTTCCTGGTGCTGCCCAGGGCTCGGGGCCAACTTTCCCAAAAAATCATATCGAGGGTCTATACCGAGCCAGGCAAGAGGTCCAGGTTTCCCGTCAGGGTTAGATATGGCCCGGTAGTATTTTATGGGCCATGGAACAAGAAATAGACAATTTAGGTAGTTTTTAGTGGGTGTTAGCCCGTGGTTCCTGGGGCTGCTCGAGACCAACTTTCCCAAAAAATTATATCGAGGGGTCTGTAACGAGCCAAGCAATAGGCCCAGGTGGCCCACCGGTTTTGGATATGGTCTGGTAGTATTTTATGTGCCAAGGAACAAGAAATAGGCAATTTGGGCAGTTTTTCATGGGTGTTAACCTACGGTTCCTGGCGCTGGCTGGGGTTTGAGGCCTACTTTTTCTAAGAAATTATACAGAGGGGTTCGTAACGAGCTAGGACAGAGGCCAAGTTTGCCCGCCGGGGTCATAGATGGCCTGGTAGTATTTTATGAGACAACGAACAAGGAAGAGGGGATTTATGTAGTGTTTCATGGGTGTTAGCCCAAGGTTCCTGGTGCTGCCTGGGGCTCGGGGCCAAATTTCCTAAACAATTATAGCAAAGGGTCTGTAACAATCCAAGAAAGAGGTCTAGGTGGCCACCCAGGGTTAGATATGACCTGGTAGTATTTTATTGGCCAAGGATTAAGAAACAAACTATTTGGGCAATGTTTCGTGGGTGTTAGCCCACGGTTCCTGGTGCTGCCCAAGGCTCGGGGCCAACTTTCCCAAAATATTATACCGAGGGCTCTGTAACAAGCCAGGCAAGAGGCACAGATATCCCGCTGGAGTTAGATATGGCCTGGTAGTATTTTATAGGCCAAGGAACAAGAAACAGGCAATTTGGGCAGGTTTTCGTCGGTTTTAGCCCACAGTTCCTAGCACTGCCTTGAGCTCGTGGCATTTTTTTCAAAAAATAATAAACCAAGGGGTATGTAACGAGCCAGGAAAGAGGCCTAGATTTCCCTCTGGGGTTGGATATGGAATGGTAGTATTTAATGGGCTAAGGAACAAGAAATAGGCGATTAGGGCAGTTTTTCATGGGTGTTATCCCACGGTTCCCGGCGCTGCCTGGGGCTCGGGGCCAACTTTCCCAAAAAATTATACCGAGGGTTCTGTTACAAGTCAGGAAAGATACCTAGTTGGCCTGCTGGGGTTGGATATGGCCTGGTAGTATTTTAGGGTCCAAGGAACAAGAAAGCG
Organism: Solanum aculeatissimum; assembly: GCA_038996855.1. Lineage (NCBI taxonomy): Eukaryota > Viridiplantae > Streptophyta > Magnoliopsida > Solanales > Solanaceae > Solanum > Solanum aculeatissimum. Next base: position 2,953 of record JBCEWC010013372.1, read on the forward strand.
GAGATTTTGGGAAAGTTTTCGTGGGTGTTAGCCCATGGTTCCTGGCGCTGCCCGGGGCTCGGGGCTAACTTTCATAAAACATTATATCGAGGTGTCTGTAATGAGCTAGGCAAAAGGCCCTGGTGACCTATTGGGGTTGGATATGGTCTGGTAGTATTTTATGAGCCAAGGAACAAGAAAAAGGCGATTTGGGTAATGTTTCGTGGGTATTAGCCCACGGTTCCTGGTGCTGCCCATGCCTAGGGGCTAACTTTTCCAAAACATTATACCGAGGGATCGATTACGATCTAGGCAAAAATACCTAGGTGGCCCGTCAGGGTTGGATATGGCCTAGTAGTATTTTATGGGCCAAAGAATAAGAAATAGGCAATTTGGGCAGTTCTTCGAGGGTGTTAGCCTACGGTTCCTGGCACTGCCTCATGATCAGGGCCAACTTACCCAAAAAATTATATTGAGGGGTCTGTAACAAGCCAAGAAAGAGTCCCATGTGGCCCACCGGGGGTTAGATATGGCCTGGTAGTATTTTATGGGACAAGTAACAAGAAACAGGTGATTTGGGCAATTTTGCATTGGTGTTAGCACACGGTTCCTGACACTGTCCAGGGCTCGAGGCCAACTTTGCCAAACAATTATACCAAGCAAGAGGCTCAGGTGGCCCACTGGGATTGGATATGGGATGGTAGTATTTTATTGACCAAGGAATAAGAAACATCTGATTTTTGCAATTTTTCATGGGTATTAGCCCATGGTTACTGGCGCTGCCCAAGGCTCGCGACTGAATTTCCCAAAAAATTATATCGCGGGGTCTGTAACGAGCCAGGTGAGAGGCCCAAATGGCCTTTCGGGGTTGGAAATTACCTGGTATTATTTTTTGATCCAAGAAACAAGAAACAAGTAATTTGGAAAGTTTTACATGGGTGTTAGCCCACGATTACTTGCGCTGCCCGTGGCTCGGGGCAAAGTTTCTCCAAAAATTATACCGAGGGGTATTTAATAAGCCAGGAAAGAGACCAAGGTGTCCCGATGGTGTTAGATATGACCAGGTAGTATTTTATGGGCCAAAGAACTAGAAATATGCGATTTGGGCAATTTTTTGTGGGTGTTAGCCCACAGTTCCTGGCGCTGCACGGGGCTCGAGGCCAACATTTTCAAATAATTATACCGAGGTGTCTTTAAAGATCTAGGAAAGAGGCCCATGTGTTTCACCGGGGTTGGATATTGCCATGTAGTATTTTATGGACCAAGCAACAAAAATATGCGATTTGGGCAGTGTTTTGTGGGTGTTAGCCCACGGTTCTTGGTGCTACCCGGGGCTCGGGGCCAAATTTTAAAAAATATTATACCAAGGGGTTTGTAAATATCCATGTCAGAGGCTCAGGTGAGCCACCGGGGTTGAATATGGCCTGGTAGTATTTTATGGGCCAAGGAACAAGAAATTGACGATTTGGGAAATATTTTGTGGGTTTTAACCCACGGTTCCTGACGCTGCCTGGAGCTCCGGGCTAACTTTCACTACAAATTATACTGAGGGGTCTGTAAAAAGCCAGGTAAGAGTCCCAGGTGGTCCGTCGAGGTTGGATATGGCCTGGTTGTCGTTTATAGGCCAAGGAATAAGAAACAGGTGATTTGTGCAGTTTTTCATAGGTGTGAACGTACTATTCCTGGCGCTGCCCATGGCTCAAGGCCAACTTTCCCAAAATATTATATCGAGGGGTCTGCAATGAGCTAGGAAAGAGGCCCAGGTGGCCCGTCATATTTAAATATGGCTTGGTCATATTTTATGAGCTAAGGAACAAGAAATAAGCGATTTGGACAGTTTTTCATTGTTGTTAGCCACCGATTCCTAGCACTGCCTGGGGCTCGGGGTCAACTTCCCCAAAAAATTATACCAAGGGGCTATAATGAGCTAGGTAGGATTCCTAGGTAGCCCGCCGAAGTTGTATATGTTCTGGTAGTATTTTATGGGCCAAGGAATAAGAAATAGGTGATTTGTGCAGTTTTTCGTAGGTGTTAGCCCATGGTTCCTGGTGTTGCCCGTGGCTCGGAGCCAACTTTCCAAAAAATTTATATCGAGGGGTTTCTAACAAGCCAGGCAAGAGGTCCAGGTGGCCCACCATAGTTTAATATGGCCTGGTAGTATTTTAAGGGACAAGGAACAAGAAAGAGGCATTTTGGATAGTTTTTCGTGAGTGTTAGTCCACGGTTCATAAGGCTGCCCGGGGCTCGGGGTCAAATTTCCTAAAATATTATACTGAGGGGTCTGTAACGATTTAGGCAAGAGGCCCAGGTGGCCTGCCGGGTTTGGATATACTCTTGTAGTATTGTATTGTCCAAGTAACAAGAAATAAGCGATTTTGGGAAGTTTTTCATAGGTGTTAGCCCATGGTTCCTGGCGCTGCCCGGAGCTCGGGGCCAACTTTTCCAAAACATTATACCAAGGGGTCGTAATGATCCAGGCAAGAGGCCCTGGTGACTTATCGGGGTTTGATATGGTCTGGTAGTATTTTATGGGCCAACGAATAGTAAATAGACAATTTGGACTATTTTTCATGGGTATTAGCCCATGGTTCCTGGCGCTGCCCACGGCTCGGGGCCAACTTTGCAAAAAACGTATACCGAGGGGTCTATAACAGTCCAGGAAAAAGGGCCCAGGTGGCCTGCTGGGGTAGGATATGATCTAGTTGTATTTTATGGGCCAATGAATAAAAAGCAGACGATTTGCATAATTATTCGAGGGTGTTAACCCATGTGTCCTGGCGCTGCCTCAGGATCGGGGCCAACATACCCAAAAAATTATATAGAGGTGTCTATAACAAGCCAAGCAAGAGGCCCAAGTGGCCCATTGAGGTTGGATATGGCCTGGTAGTATTTTATGGGCCAAGGAATAAGAAACATGCAATTTTGGCAGTTTTTCATGGGTGTTAGCCCATGGTTCCTAGCGCTGCTTAAGGCTCAGGGGCAACTTTCCCAAACAATTATACCGAGGGGTCTATAACGATCCAGGCAAGAGGCCCAGGTAGCCCCTCAGGTATAGATATGGCCTGGTAGTATTTTATGGGACAAGGAATAAGAAACAAGTGATTTGGGATATGTTTTGTGGGTTTTACCCCAATTATACCTAGTGGTCTGTAATGATCCAAGCAAGAGGCCAAGGTGTCCCGTCGGGATTAGATATGGCCTTATAGTATTTTATGGGCTATGAAATATGAAAGAGGCAATTTGGATAGTTTTTCGTGGGTGTTAGCCCACGGTTCCTGGCGCTACCCGAGGCTCGAGGACAACTTTCCAAAATAATTATACCGAGGGGTCTGTAATAAGCTAGGCAAGAGTCCCAAGTGGCTCGCCGGGGTTTGATATGGAATGGTAGTATTTTATGGGCCAAGGAACAAGAAACAGGTGATTTAGGCAGGTTTTTGTGGGTATTAGCCCACGCTTCCTAGCACTGCCTAGTGCTTAGGGCCGACTTTCTTAAAGAATTATACCGAGGGGTCTGTAACGATCCAGGTAAGAGACCCAAGTTACCCTCCGCAATTGGATATGGTCTGGAAGTATTTTATGATCCAAGGAATAAGAAAAGGGCGACTTGGGAAGTTTTTCATGGGTGTTAGCCCATGGTTCCTGGCTATGCCCGGGGCTCGGGGCCAAATTTTCCAAAAACTTATATCGAGGGGTCTGTAATGAGCCAGACATAAGGCCCAGGTGGCCTACCAGGGTTGGATATGGCCTGGTAGTATTTTATGGGCCAAAGAACAAGAAACAAGTGATTTGGGCAATTCTTAATTGGTGTTAACCTACTGTTCCTGGAGCTTCCAGGGGCTCGGGGCCGTCTTTCCAAAAATAATTTACCGAGGATTCTGTATCCTTCCAGGCAAGAGGCCAGGTGGCCCTCTAGGGTTGGATATGGCCTAGTAGTATTTTATGGGCAAAGGAACAAGAAACAGGCGATTTGTGCAGTTTATTTTGGGTATTAGCACATGGTTCCTTGTGCTGCCCAAGGCTTTGGGCAAACTTTCCCAAACAATTATACGGAGGGTATGTAACAAGCCAGGAAAGAGGCCTAGGTGACCCGCTGGGTTGGATTTGGCCTGGTAGTATTTTATGGGCCAAGGAACAAGAAATAGGCAATTTGGCTATTGTTTCGTGGGTGTTAGGCCACGGTTCCTGGTGCTGCTAGGGGCTCGGTGCCAACTTTCCCAAAAGATTATACCAAGGTGTATATAACGTGCCAGGCAAGAGGCCCAGGTGGCCCGTAGGGGATGGATTTAACCTGGTAGTATTTTGTGGGCCAAGAAATAATCAACAGGCGATTTGGGTAGTTTTTTGTCAGTGTTAGCCCACGGTTCTTAGCGTTTCCCGGTGCTCGGGACTAACCTTTTCAAAATTTATAGTGAGAGTTATCTAACGAGCCAAGATAGAGGCCCTGGTGGGTCGCTGGGATTGGATATGGCCTGGTAGTATTTTATGGGCCAAGGAAAAAGATACAGGCAATTTGGGCAGTTTTTCGTGTGTGTTAGCCCACGGTTCCTAGCACTGCCCGTGGCTGGGGGCTAACTTTCCTAATAAATTATACCGAGGGGTTTGTAATGAGCCAGGAAAAAGGCCCAGGTGGGCCGCCGGGGTTGGATATGGCCTGGTAGTATTTTATGGGACAAGGACAAGAAATAGGCAATTCGGGCAATATTTCATGGGTGTTAGACCATGGTTCCTGGCGCTGCCTGGGGCTCGGGCCAACTTTCCAAAAAAATTATATCAAGGGGTCTGTAACTAGTTAGGTAAGAGGCCTAGGTGTCCCGCCGGGTTTTTATATGGCTGGTAGTATTTTATGGGCCTTTGTAACAAGAAACAGGCGATTTGGGTGGTTTTTCGTTGGTTCTAGCCGATGTTTCCTGGTGCTGCCCGGGGTCGGGGTCAACTTTCCCAAAATATTATACTGAGGGCTCTGTAATGAGCCAAGCAAGAGGTCTAGGTGGTCCACCGGGGTTGGATATGTTCTGGTAGTATTTTATGGACCAAGGAACAAGAATCAGGCGATATGGTCAATTTTTTGTGGGTGTTAGCCCACGGTTCTTGGCACTGCCCGGGGCTCGGGGCCAACTTTCCCTAAATATTATACCGAGAGGTGTATAAAGATCCAGGAAAGAGGCCCAGGTGGCTCGCCGGGGTTGGATATGGCCTGATAGTATTTTATGGGCCAAGGAACATGAAACAGGCACTGTGGGCAGTTTTTCGTAAGTGTTAGCCCACGGTTCCTGGTACTTCCCGTGGGATCGGGCCCAACTATCTAAAAAGATTATATCGAGAGGTCTTAAACAAGCCAAAAAAGAGGCCCAGGTGGCCCACCAGGGTTTTATATGGGCTGGTAGTATTTTATGGACCAAGGAAAGATAAACTGACAATTTCGAAAGTTTTTCATGGGTGTTATCCCACGGTTCCTAGCGCTGCCAAGGGCTCGGGGCCAACTTTCCCAAAAACTTATATCGAAGGGTCTGTAACGAGCTAGGTAAAAGGCCCAGGTGGCCCATCGGGGTTAGTTATGGCCTGGTAGTATTTTAACGGCCAAGGAACAAGAAACAGGTGATTTGGGTAGTTTTTCATGGGTGTTAACCCGTGGTTCCTGGCGCTACTCAGGGTTCGGGGCTAACTTTCCCAAAAACTTATACTGACGGGTCTGTAACGAGCCAAGAAAGAGGCGTAGGTGGCCCACCGGTTTTTGATATGTTCTGGTAGTATTTTATTGTCCAAAGAACAAGAAATAGGCAATTTGGGTAATTTTTTGTGGGTGTTAGCCCACGGTTCCTGGCGCTGCCCGTGGCTCGGGGCCAACTTTCTCAAAACATTATACCGAGGGGTATGTAGTATGCCAGGCAAGAGGCCTAGGTGGTCGTCGGGGTTGGATTTGGGCTGGTAGTATTTTATGGGCCAAGGAACAAGAAATAGGCGATTTGGCCAGTTTTTCATGGGTGTTAGCCCACGGTTCCCTGCGCTACACGGGGCTCAGGACCAACTTCCCAAAATAATTATATTGAGGTTTGTAGCAAGCTAGGAAAGATGCAAGAAGGCCCACCAGGGTTCGATATGGCCATGTTGTATTTTATAGGCCAAGGAACAAGAAACAGGCAATTTGGGCAATTTTTCATTTGTGTTAGCCCACGGTTCCTGGAACTTCCCGGGGCTCAGGGATAACTTTTTAAATTTTTATTCTGAAGGGTCTCTAACGAACAAGGCAAGACACCTATGTTGTGTTGGATATGGCCTGTTAGTATTTTATGGGCCAAGAAACAAGAAACACGCGATTTAGGTTCATTTTAATGGGTGTTACCCCATGGTTCCAAGCGTTGCCCGGAGCTCAAGGCCAACTTTTGCAAAAAATTATATCGATGGATCTTAAAAGAGCCAGGCAAGAGGCCCATATGGCCCACCGTGGTTGGATATGGCCTGGATGTATTTTATGGGCCAAGGAAAAAGTACCAGATAATTGGGGAAGTTTTTCATGGGTGTTAGCCTACGATTCCTAGCACTGCCAGGGGATCAGCGCCAAATTTCCTAAAAACATATACCGCAGGATCTGTAACAACCCAGAAAAGAAGCCCAGGTGTCCCGCCGTGGTTGGATATGACCTAGTATTATTTTATGGGCCAAGGAACAAGAAACAAGAGATTTGGATAATTTTTCGTGGTTGTTAGCCCATGGTTTTTTGCGCTACCCGGGGCTCGGGGACAACTTTTTCAAAAATATACCGAGGGGTCTGTAACTAGACAAGCAAGAAACCTAGGTGGTCGACCGGAGTTGGATATGGTCTGGTAGTATTTTATGGGCCAAGGAGCGAGAAACAGATGATTTGGCCAGTTTTTCAGCACACAGTTCCTGGCGTTGCCCGGGGATCGGGGCAAACTTTCCCAAAAAACTATACTGTGAGGTCTTTAACAAGCCAGGCAAGAGGATCAGGTGGCCCACCATGGTTGGATATGGCTTGGTAGTATTTTATGGACCAAGGAAAAGGAAATAGGTGATTTGGGCAATTTTTCTTGGGTGTTAGGCCACAGTTCCTGGCACTGCCCAGGGCTCGGGGCCAACTTTCTCAAAATATTATACCAAGGGGTATGTAACGAGCCAGGAAAGAGGCCCAGGTGGGCCGCTGTGGTTATATATGGCCTGGTAGTATTTTATGGCCTAAGGAACAAGAAAATGGAAAATAAGGCAATTTTTCATGGGTGTTAGCCCACGGTTCCTGGCGCTGCCCGGGGCTCGGGGCTAACTTTCCCAAAAAATTATAATGAGAGGTCTTTAACGTGCAAGGCAAGACGCCCAGGCAGCCTTTCGGGGTTGGATATGCCATGGTAGTATTTTATGGGTCAAGAGACCAGAAACAGGCGATTTGTGTAGTTTTTCGTGGGTGTTAGCCTACGGTTTCTGGTGCTGCTCGGGGCTTGGGGCCAACCTTCCCAAAAACTTATATCGAGGGGTCTGTAACGAGCAAGGCAAGAGCCTTAGGTATCCTAACGGGGTTGGATATGGCCTGATAGTATTTTATGGGCCAAGGAATAAAAAACAAGCAATTTAGGCAGTTTTTTCATGGGTGTTTTCCCATGGTTCCTGGCGCTGCCTAGCGCTCGTGGCCAACTTCATAAAAAAATTATACTCAGGGGTCTGTAACGATCCAGGCAAGAATCCCACGTGGCCTTCCGGGGTTGGATATGGCGGTAGTATTTTATGGGCCAAGGAACAAGAAATAGGCAATTTGGGCAGTTTTTAATAGGTGTTAGCCCACGATTCTTAGCGCTGCACCGAGAAAACTTTCACAAAAAATTATACCGCGGGGTCTATAACAAGGCAGGAAGGAGGCCTAGGTAGCCCACCAGTGTTGGATATGGCCCGAGAGTATTTTATCGGCCAAGGAACAAGAAATAGGCAATTTGGGTAGTTTTTCGTGGGTGTTAGCCCACAATTCCTGGCGCTGCCCAGGGCTTGGGGCCTACTTTCCCAAAATGTTATACTGAGGGGTCTATAATGAACATAGATAGAGGCCCAGGTAGCCTACCGACCTTGGATATGGCATGGTAGTATTTTATGGGTCAAGGAAAAAGTACCAGGTAATTGGGGAAGTTTTTCATGGGTGTTAGCCTACGATTCCTAGCACTGCCAGGGGATCAGCGCCAAATTTCCTAAAAACATATACCGCAGGATCTGTAACAACCCAGAAAAGAAGCCCAGGTGTCCCGCCGTGGTTGGATATGACCTAGTATTATTTTATGGGCCAAGGAACAAGAAACAAGAGATTTGGATAATTTTTCGTGGTTGTTAGCCCATGGTTTTTTGCGCTACCCGGGGCTCGGGGACAACTTTTTCAAAAATATACCGAGGGGTCTGTAACTAGACAAGCAAGAAACCTAGGTGGTCGACCGGAGTTGGATATGGTCTGGTAGTATTTTATGGGCCAAGGAGCGAGAAACAGATGATTTGGCCAGTTTTTCAGCACACAGTTCCTGGCGTTGCCCGGGGATCGGGGCAAACTTTCCCAAAAAACTATACTGTGAGGTCTTTAACAAGCCAGGCAAGAGGATCAGGTGGCCCACCATGGTTGGATATGGCTTGGTAGTATTTTATGGACCAAGGAAAAGGAAATAGGTGATTTGGGCAATTTTTCTTGGGTGTTAGGCCACAGTTCCTGGCACTGCCCAGGGCTCGGGGCCAACTTTCTCAAAATATTATACCAAGGGGTATGTAACGAGCCAGGAAAGAGGCCCAGGTGGGCCGCTGTGGTTATATATGGCCTGGTAGTATTTTATGGCCTAAGGAACAAGAAAATGGAAAATAAGGCAATTTTTCATGGGTGTTAGCCCACGGTTCCTGGCGCTGCCCGGGGCTCGGGGCTAACTTTCCCAAAAAATTATAATGAGAGGTCTTTAACGTGCAAGGCAAGACGCCCAGGCAGCCTTTCGGGGTTGGATATGCCATGGTAGTATTTTATGGGTCAAGAGACCAGAAACAGGCGATTTGTGTAGTTTTTCGTGGGTGTTAGCCTACGGTTTCTGGTGCTGCTCGGGGCTTGGGGCCAACCTTCCCAAAAACTTATATCGAGGGGTCTGTAACGAGCAAGGCAAGAGCCTTAGGTATCCTAACGGGGTTGGATATGGCCTGATAGTATTTTATGGGCCAAGGAATAAAAAACAAGCAATTTAGGCAGTTTTTTCATGGGTGTTTTCCCATGGTTCCTGGCGCTGCCTAGCGCTCGTGGCCAACTTCATAAAAAAATTATACTCAGGGGTCTGTAACGATCCAGGCAAGAATCCCACGTGGCCTTCCGGGGTTGGATATGGCGGTAGTATTTTATGGGCCAAGGAACAAGAAATAGGCAATTTGGGCAGTTTTTAATAGGTGTTAGCCCACGATTCTTAGCGCTGCACCGAGAAAACTTTCACAAAAAATTATACCGCGGGGTCTATAACAAGGCAGGAAGGAGGCCTAGGTAGCCCACCAGTGTTGGATATGGCCCGAGAGTATTTTATCGGCCAAGGAACAAGAAATAGGCAATTTGGGTAGTTTTTCGTGGGTGTTAGCCCACAATTCCTGGCGCTGCCCAGGGCTTGGGGCCTACTTTCCCAAAATGTTATACTGAGGGGTCTATAATGAACATAGATAGAGGCCCAGGTAGCCTACCGACCTTGGATATGGCATGGTAGTATTTTATGGGTCAAGGAATAAGAAACAGGTGATTTGGGTAGTTTTTCGTGGGTGTTAGCCCACGGTTCCTGGCTCTGTCGGGGCTCGTGGAAAACTTTCCGAAAAGAATTAAACGAGAGGTCTGTAACAAGCCAGGTAAGAGGCCAAGGTGTCCCTCCGGGGTGGGATATGGCCTGGTAGTATTTTATGGGCCAAGGAATAAGAAACAGGCAATTTAGGCTATTTTTTGTAGGTGTTAGCCCACGGTTCCTGGCGTTTCATGGGTCTCGGGGCCAACTTTCCCAACATATTATACCAAGGGGTCTATAACGAGCCAGCCAAGAGGCCTAGGTTGCCCACCGGGGTTTTACATGGCCTGACAGTATTTTATGGACCAAGGAACAAGAAATAGGTGATTTGGGTAGTTTTTCATGTGTGTTAGCCCACCGTTCCTGGCGTTACATAGGGCTTGGGGCAACATTTCACAAAAGATTCTACCAAGGGGTCTCTAACGTGCCAGGAAAGAGGCCCAGGTGGCCCGCTTGGGTTGGATATGGCCTATTTGTATTTTATGGGCCAAGGAAAAAGAAACAGGCAATTTGGGTAGTTTTTTGTGAGCGTTAGTCCACGGTTCATGGCGCTGCCCGGGGGTAGCGGCCAACTTTGAAAAACAATTATACTGAGGTATCTGTAACAAGGCAGGAAAGAGGCCCAGGTGGCCCGCAAGGGTTGGATATGGCCCGGTAGAAATTTATGGGCCAAGGAACAAGAAATAGGCTATTTAGGCAGATTTTCATGGGTGTTAGCCTACGGTTCCTGGCGCTGCGCGAAGCTCGGGGCCAAATTTCCCAAAACATTGTATCGAGGGGTCTATAATGACCTAGGATTGAGGCACATGTGTCCCTCCGGGGTTGGATACGGCCTGGTAGTATTTTATGGGCCAAGGAACAAGAAATATGTGATTTGAGCAGTTTTTCATGGGTGTTAGCCCACGGTTCCAGGTGATACCCAGGGCTTGGGGACAATTTTCCCAAATAATTATACTGAAGGTTCTGTAACAAGCCAGACAAGAGGCTCAGGTGGCCCGTCGGGGTTAGATATGGCCTGGTAATATTTTATGGGCCGTGGAATAAAAAACAGGCAATTTGGGCAGTTTTTTGTGGGTGTTAGCCCATGGTTCCTGGCGCAACCCAAGACTTGGGGCCAATTCTCCTAAACAATTATACCAAGGGTCTATAATGAGCCAGTCAAGTGGCCCAAGTGGCCCGTCGGGGTTTGATATCGCCTGGTAGTATTTTATGGGCCAACGAACAACAAACAGGCAATTTGGGAAACTTTTTATGGGTGTTAGCCCACAGTTACTGGTGCTGCTAGAGGCACGGGGAAAACATTCCCAAAACATTATATCGAGGGGTCTGTAACAAGTTAGGAAAGAGGCCCAGGAGCCTTGTTGGGGTTGGATATGGGCTGGTGGGATTTTATGGGCCAAGGAACAAGAAACAGACAATTTGGGATGTTTTTTGTGGGTGTTAGCCTACAGTTCCTGGCGCAGCCCGGGGCTCGGGGTCAACTTTTACAAAATATTACACTGAGGGGTCTGCAATGATCCATGCAAGATGCCCAGGTGGCCCTTTGGGTTTGGATATGGTCTTGTAGTATTTTACGGGCCAAGGAACAAGCAACAGGCGATTTGGGCAGTGATTTGTGGGTGTTAGCCCACAGTTCCTGGCGCTGCCCGGGGTTGGAGCCAACTTTCCTAAAAAATTATACCGAGGAATCTGTAACGATCCAGGCAAGAGGCGCAGGTGGCCTACCAAGTTTTGATATGTCCTGGTAGTATTTCATGGGCCAAGGAATAAGAAATAGGTAATTTGGGAAATTTTTTGTGGGTATTAGCCAACGGTTTCTGGCTCTGCTCGGGGCTTTGAAACGACCCAAAAAGGTCCTAAAAATGTGCTTCGGAAGTTATTGGAAACTTGTTTTAGCTATATCTAAAAATTTGTTTTGTTTTTCGAAAATACGACTTCATATTCTTGTGTAGGGGGTCAAATTGAGTGGGAAATGACTCTAACCCAAATTTTAGAGCAACCGTATCAAAATCCAAAATTTCCAACTGAAGCCTTTTTCAAGGGTCTACTTTGGAGGGTCATATCTCTTAGCACACAAATAATTGGTTGGCCCATAACATATCCATGGAAAACCCTTTGAGTTAGCTACCCAACGCACTTAGTTTCATCTCATTTGGAGTTTGGACTAAGATGTTATGCCCATTTTCGTAAAATCCATCCATGCAGGAAATACAATTTCCAGAGAGCAAATGTACTATTCATAAGCCTCATTTTTTTCTAAGTGTTGGACCCATTTTTCCAAGGACATATTTTATTTCCTATATAGTATTAGTTCAATTCCCATCTCAAAAACATTTCCAAAAATACCTCTCCCATACTTAGACACATTTTCTCTCAAGAACCCTAATCCAAAACCTTCCTCAAGATTGAAGAGATT
>JBCEWC010013373.1:0-15116 GCA_038996855.1 Solanum aculeatissimum
AAGTTTGTTTGGCTTTTAGCCCATGAAGCATGATCATGAAATGTGTTTGACTCTTGTTAAGTATGCATAAGAGTAATAAAAGTGATTTTGGCCTTTAAGCCCAAATATGCATGATTTGATGTTCAAGTGTCAAGTTTTCATTTTAAAAGCATGTATATGTATACGTATTCATGTGGGATGATGACTTAGCACCGAGAAGGATTGAAGTAGTAAGTGGGCTATCCCCAAAGGTCCCACTCCTTTCTCGAAACTATGTACCAACGTAGGTTGCTAACAAAATGGGAGAGCCATAAGGTATGCTTTGATATGATATGCTATGTTATGCAAATCTTTCCGAAATGGGAGACCCGTAAGGAAGGTGGCCATTACACCAAAATGGGAAGCCCGTAAGGTGTGGTGTAGATTACCTTTAGCAAGTAATCTTCTCTGATCCAATGGGAGGCCTCATTGGGTAAGTTTATGTTGTAGCTCACATGAATTTGAATGTCGGTTATGGTTCCATCCCCTCTGTACTATAAGCATAATGACATTTCATGCATCATGATCATCATGACATATTGGTATATTATTCTTTCTTATATTCTCTTCTATGTATGTGCCCTTGCCATGTAGGTTGTTATAGGTTCATGTGCACACGCATTTGCATGCCCGCATACTTAGTACATATTTTGTGCTAACCTATACTCTCTATCTACATGTTCTAACCATGTAGGGACCGACGATGACTTCTATCTTCTGACGGACGACGTGTGACATCCTTGAAGCTTAGAGCTTGTGGTGAGCCCTTTGTCCAAGGACAATATCTACTTTCCTCTTCCTTGTATTGTTTTACTTTCTTTCTTTATGACTTAAGGGTGAGCTCGGATTATGTCGAGGTCCCACTCTATCTTTGTAGAGGCTATGTTGGACATGTTAGACTCTTGCACGTTGTATTATGCTTTATTGGATTGCTATGGTTATTGGGTTATGTTATAGAAATGATGATCCGTTATGCATATGTCTATGGGATTGTGAATAATGGGAATGTGCTTATGTGGAAAGTCCCCTAACCCGGTATGCCCCCTTAGCTTGAGTCCTACTTACCCGTTCCTTAGAAATACTTGCTATGTGCTATGTGATTCATGCTCATCCCATTCCCTGCAACATCCCCATAGCTTGAGTCCAAAGCCCCGTTTCCTCTAGAATTATGTATTATGTGTTTACTTTTCCACGTTTCCGAACCGATGATGTGAGTAATGATACTATGATGGCTTGATCGAGGACTTTCAGATTCTCCTTCACCATGTCACATCTAGGCCCCATATCCGGGTTGTGACACTAGGCTTGATTTTTGAGATAACATATGCTAGTTGACTGAGGTCTGTGTGTTACTATACTGCTTATGTAGATTGAGTCCATTGCTTGAGGACAAGTAATATAACCTAATCAAGGTTAGGGTCGAACCCACAGGGAATATGTCAGACTCTAAAATAATTCAAAGCAAAGTGGGATGATTAACCTACTTATCTCTCAAAAAGGAGAGGGATTATAATTGCAATAAAATAAAGTTAAACTAGTGCTCGTGTTGTAAAATCAGTAGAAGAGGTAACTAGGGTATTGTGTTCTTCATGATTCCCTAACTCAATATTACTAGATAATCGTAATCTTTTATAGTATGTAGCATGCAAAATGGTAAGTTAAGTTTATCAAACCCTTTCATCTAGGTGAGAGGTAAATTTTACTACGGGATTTGATCCATCTCCACAGTGTGACATTACTAACCCTTACCTATTTGTTCCAGTACAACCTCCCCTTGATCCAGTTTGGCTGATTAGATGAGAAAATATCAATTGAATCCTGTTAATTATTCTCCTTTCCTATTCATTATTACCTTGATCCAGTCAGTAACACTAGCCGAGTTCTAACGTTGGCCACTGTTAAAAAGCAATTAAAACAAAGAAAAATAATCAAATATATGCATGCACACCTTCCAAGAATTATGAATTATCCGATTTGACTTTGTTAGTTCTTCATGGTTCCTACAACCCTAGTTGTGGAGTTAACTACTCATGATCAGTGTAGATGCAAGAATCATGATATTGAATAGCATAATTAAGCAATTACACGAATGAAATTAAGAACAAAAAATCCAACTCTTCAATGGGAATCACAAGTATGAATTAAGATTAATAAATATTGTTTCACAAGTATCTCCCAATGTTTTTCACTCTTTTTGACTGCCTCTCTCATCTCTCTCATGAAAAATAACCTAAAAACCTATTTATAATATTTAAAATACAAAGCCAAATCAAAATAGGATAACTGGGTCGGCAGACTCTATGGACGACTTCTACGACCCATATGCAATTCTATGGCCCGTAGTGGAGGCTTCGTGGATTCCTTTTGTAAATCTGGGGGTGACTTTTATGAGACATATCTATGGGTCGTGTAAAATTTTATGGCCTGTGAAAGGGTTCATCTGATGATTTTTCAGCAATTCCCCACTTTCTAATCCTCAGGGTACGACACCATCTACAACTCACAGTGTATTGTACGACTTGTCTACATGTTCGTAGATTATCTTCAACAAATCTCCCCTTCACGAGAATTTGCTAAGAAATCAACTCTACGGCCCGTGAAAACTTCCACGATCCGTAAAGGGTGTCGTAGAACATCAAAAACTGCAATCTTTGCACACTTAGCCCAAAATCAAGTCAAACCTTGTAATCCTGCAAAACAAACATAAAAACACATCAATCGAACAATTATCATTTTGAGAATACATAAAATTCTAAGTTTTAAGCATCAAGAGTGATGTATTTCGGCAGCATATCAGTCACACACGTAAAAAAAACCTTAAAAATATATTTATAATATGTAAAATCCAAATCTAAAATGAAATAGGAAAACTAGAATCGACAGATCAAATGGGCGAGGTTTCAGGTCGTATGATGAACCACGGCCCGTACCTAGGCTTCATATACTTCAATGCACAAAATCTGTTTTCAGCCTACGAGCCCCTCCTACAGGCTGTCTTCTGACTTATGGCCCGTAGAGGGTTTCATCTATTAACTCTTCAAAATTTTAATCCTCAGACACGATCTTATCCATTACCCGTAACCAATCTTATGACTCGTAAGTGGCCTCATCTGATAACACTTCAACATTTAGCATAGTTTCAGATCTTTGATATACGATCACACTTACGACCTATGAAGAATTCTACGACTCATTTGATACTTCGTGGATGTAACTTCTGAAACCTGGCTCTTCACTGGATCTGACTCACGAATCGACCTACGACTCGTGAAGAATTTTAATCCTATTTATTGTTCTATTGTGGAATCTTGTCAGTCGCTCTTGAAGAGGTTGAGAAATCCAGTGGTCCGCCATAACTTCCGCCAAGGAAATAGGCTAGCTAATTTTTTGACTAAAGAAGGATGCATATTAGGTTCTATTGCTAATGAACAAGTTTTATAATTAGTGGCACCCTCGAAGGCTTGGCCTTTTTTGCAAGCAAATAAGGATGAAGCGTTGGCAACTAGAACCATTTCTCTAACTACTTGTAATCAACTAGCCATATTGGGAAATTTAAGTATTCTCGCTAATTGTACTACTATAAGAGATGCTACTTCTATATCTACTACCTCTGGTGTAATGATGTAAGTTTGATATATAAATATATAAAATACCCCTAATTACCAAAAAATAAATAATTCTTTAAATAAATAAGACGTTTATCAAACTTTAAAATTGTAATTGATAAACATCACACTTACTCTTACTTGTTATCTATGATTTTTGTATGTTTCTTTTTTATAATTTATAAAAATATTTATTCAATATATAAAAAAATCATAATAAACAAATATAATACTAAAGACTTAGGGTGAAGCTCAATAATTTTTTGCAAGAAATAATCGTTTGCTTAAAAAGATTAAGTATTCCCATACAAAAGAGGAAATTAAAACAAACAATTTGTTTTTAAATAACTTAATACATTAAATTGCAGTTTTCGATTTAACCTCTTATTTCATTCACTTAATCACATATTCATTTTGATTTTTTTATTCTATTTTGTACAAATAAAAGGTTTGCGCTTTAAAACAAATAATGAATTTTTATTTTCTATATAGAAATAAAGGTTATTGAACAAAAAATTATTATTTTCTCTGTCACAATCACTAATACAATATATTAGCTTCATTAAAATAAGAAATATTAATTTATAAAACTAATTATTATATGTATATATTTAGAAATTTTATGTAGCTAATCGGAAAAAAATAATATAACATACATAATTAGTTTATAAAATTTAATTTTTGTTATGTATATAAAGTAAATATATAATAAATTCATTTTATAATGGCGTGAAGCGCCGATAAGCTCACTAATGGTATAATTAGGCCAAGTTCAAAAGAAGGTTGCTATAATTATTTTTTCTTAACAAAAACAATGATAAAAAGAAAAGAAATAAAAGAGGTACCAACGAACATGTATATGTAGCGACCGACTATTTGATGTGCTGAATATTCAAGTGACGGTTCACGCGAATTGGATTCAACATTTTCTCGAGAATATCTTAAACTTTCCCTCCATGAATATTTTCTCTCAGATCTTCACTTTCTTCTTCTTCTTGATCGCTGTGTTCGTCACTAAATCATCATGCTCCGCAATCATCAATCCCTCTAAAGTCAAGCAAATTTCATGGAAACCTAGGTATTTCACTATTTTCCGACTTCAAAAGCTCAGGATTCTCTTCGGATTAAAGTCAACATTTTAAGTTTTTCTTCCCCTGTAATTTTGTGTTTATTTTCCGATTCTGGAGCTAAGAAAAAGTTCAGTATTGTTGGAAGAAAAGGTCAATTTTAATTTATTTTTCCTGTAATGTTGTAGTGTTCCACCAATTCACGATCTTCTGTTTTTGAAGCTAAGAAAATGCAATATTGTTGCAAACAAACAAAAAAAGAGAAAAAGAAACCAGTTTTAAGATTTTTCCTGTAGCGTTGTAGGATTTCACCGATCTACTTTTATGTTTTTCATGAAAAATATATGTATTTCACCATCTTCGTCTCAAAGCTAAGGAAAGTGCAATATCTTTTGGGGGAAAAAGTTAATTTTATCCTTTTGCCTGTAATATTGTATTGCCTCGCCATTTTCTTCATGGAAACAGATATTTCACTATTTTTTGGATTCAAGACTAAAAAGTGCAACATTATGTTTGAAAAGATATTCAATTTTTGAATTTATTTTCCAAGTTTCCTCGATTTAGCTATACATATTTTATGAAAATCTAGGTATTCCTTTATTTTTCAGTTTCTATGTTTTCAAAGTTGCAATATTTTTTTGAGCAATAATCCAAGTTTTTGAAGTGTTTCGTAATGCTGCAGTGTTTTACGGAATTAGCTATTTGTGACTGTTTGCAGAGCTTTTGTGTATGAAGGTTTCCTTACGGACGAAGAATGTAACCATTTGATATCTCTTGTGAGTGTTATTTTTTATTTTTACATTTGGAGAATGTTATCTTATGCTTGGTTGGATAAAGTTGTTGAGATCTCTTTGTTGGAAGCTGATTCGTCAATTATGGTGCAGGCAAAAAAAGAGTTGAAGAGATCAGCTGTGGCAGATAATGAGTCTGGGGAAAGTAAGCTCAGTGAGGTCAGGACTAGCTCCGGAATGTTCATTAGCAAAGAAAAGGTTTGTGTTTTCAACTTTCCTCATTGTCGTATTGCTGAATTGTATTACTGTGTAAATACTACAGTTTTATTGTTTATCTAAGTTGCAAAAATGAATTAGCAACTAAGCAATATTTGTTATCTGAAAGTGTGACCTGTATTTCTAGTTTTATGAAATTTCTCCGACTTAAGTGTGGTAGAGGGTCATTCCTGGGTCAGAGGATCCTTTTGTTGATGGATCTGTAACTCAATCGGGTGCACATGTGTGTTCATTCAGGTGTATAGTAATGTAAGAACTTAAACATTAGCCCTTTTGGCTATGGACCACATTTTCTGTATTTCAAACATTCTTACTATGCCTCGACATTTCTATGCTCAGTTTTCATGCATTCACGTTTATGAGATTACTAATTAGGAGGATGTCATTGATGTGATCTTGTGCATAATAAGAAGCTATTTGAGTGTTGAAACATTATTAAGCAAAGAAAAAGTTTTGAGATTCCTGTTATGTGGTAAATGACTTTTGTTATCTTATTCTACTTCCACCGTGCTTTTTGGGTCTGGCAAAAATGCAAGGTAAGGCTGCGTATAATAGATCCTTGTGGTCGGGCCCTAGCGGGAGCTTTAGTGCACTGGCTTGCCTTTTTCTTTTAGTGTGTTCCTAAGCTGGAGGACCTGTAACTATCAACAGCTTGGCCATTACTAACTGATTGGTGGAATGTTAATTAGTGCACTTACTTGAAAATATGTACAGTTTTATTACATGTGTCTGTTGCAATTTGTTTAGGGTTGTTTCCTAACCTAGTAGGGAAGTTTGGCATAGTAAGCTTAAATTGATCATCTCTACAATCATAAATAATAGATTAAACTATGAAACTTGAAATATTGAAATCTTGTCGGTATGTTCGTTGAATTGAAACACTAGTTTAAGTGGGTGTTTGGATTGACTTATTTTAGTGTCTTTTGGCTTTTAAGCACTTTTTTAGTTTTGAAAGTATGGGGGTAACATAAAAAGTGCTTTTTTGAGGCTGAAAATGTAATTAGAAAAAAAAAAGCCAAAAGCCAAAAGTTGGGGATTCCCAACTTATGGCTTTTGGCTTTTAACTTATAAGTCACTTAATAAAAGCCAATCCAAACACCCCCTAAGTCAAACTTATCAACTATTTATGAGAACCAAATGGGATTTGAGATCCATTTGTGATTCTTCCTGGAAAATATTAGATATGCGTCAAATTAAGGGCCTGTTCCTGTCAAGAATAACTAAAGCAAAATTTTCTACTCTGCTGGTTTGAGTGGGAGGATACATTTGATTCTAACCTTACCTGCTTTAAATAATTTAGCATGCTTAAGGGAGAAAAAAGCCATGCAGACATTAATAGTCGACTAGCACAAAGAAAACCAATTCATTGAGAAACCAGATTTGTTAAAGCCTGTTTGGTTCGGAAATACTACCTGATTCAATGACCTTTGTTTTCAATAACTTAGATCTGTGAATGAGAATAAGACAATTAGTAACTAAAACCCACATATAACTCTTATAAAAATGACTAATGTAACAGCGATTATTTGATGATCGTTTAATTATTCAACTATTATCATTTCCAATATTAAGTGGTTTTAGATGATTTATAGAGATCCAGAATATTTAGGACATTTATTTTTAAAATCCTTTTTAGTAGATCACTGTTTCCTTTAGCAATTAGCATGAATCATGATGGGCAGTATATGGTGCTGATTGTTTTGAGAAAAATCGTTGCTGTCTACTCGATAATACAATTTTTACAATTCTGTATCTTTGATTGTGTCAGCTCTTCATTTCGCCTCTCTTTTTTTTTTCTGCAGGATCCTATTGTCACGGGGATAGAGGAGAAGATAGCGACTTGGACTTTTCTACCTAAAGGTCTGACTTACTCCGAAGTATATCACAATCTAGGATAGCAGACCATCCATAATAAGTGGCAAATTTGAAGGCTCTTCTTAATTTCCACTTGGAGTATGTCTGGCACAAATAAAATGGACTTGATTGCTATTCTTTACTAACTTCAAGAAAATATTTTGTGGTAATTGATTCAACATTAGTAATTGATCAATCCACTTATGCTTTGTTATCTATCCTTTAAATAGATCGGGCGTTGGAATTTTATGAAACTTTGCAAACGTTTTTGATAATCTTTATAAGAAAAAGTTGCACGGTCTGATGCTAAAAGAAGACCCTCTAGTAGAAGAAACAAAGAAAATATGAAATTATGAATTTCCAAGTTATCCTTTTGTTTTTCTGATCATTTGGTCATATAATTTATTATTCAGTTTCATCTCTCTCGCACACATGGTTATTGCTATGCTTCTTATCTGTGTGCTCTAATGAGAGGCGGTATTAATATTTTTAACTTACGTATTATCTAATACTTGTACAATACTGTTAAACTAAACCATCTTTGTGAAGTTTGTAGTCTTTTGTCTTATCATATTGGATTGAGTGCAAAGAAATATATAATATGAGGTGATTCTCTGGTTGAAAGAGGAGATAAACTAAAGATTGAGCAATGCACGGTGTCCATAAGACGTAACATGTTAGAAGTAAAGTGCTGTTAAAGGACTTGGTATCTTTGGCTGTGGTTTTATGAAATCAAACTTATTGCAAAATCTGTTATTGTAGACTTTAGATGCTTTCTTGACTCTCTTTATGTTCTATACTATGTTAATTGGTTCCAATTTGATGCTTATTTCTTTTTTGCCTCCCCTAGAGAATGGAGAAGACATACAAGTTCTAAGATACGAGGAAGGACAGAAATATGAGCCACACTATGATTACTTCACCGACAAGGTTAATATTGTTCGTGGTGGACACCGAGTAGCCACTGTACTCATGTATCTCAGTGATGTAGAGAAAGGTGGTGAAACTGTTTTTCCTGAAGCAGAGGTTAGTTTGTGTTTGTCCGTTTTTTATTCCTTTGCACTGATACAAGCTTGACTTAACACTACTCTATTTTTGCTTATTAGGTTCCATGTATGAGTTTGTTTTATGCGACTTTGTCCCCTTGAATATCACCATTTAAGATAGGTTTTCAAAGCAGAGATTAGTTTAGAAATTCATGATAATGATGTATTCAAGAAAAAAGTGAAAAGTTTATTTTGTAGCGTATCTAGTGTTGAATATTTTTGTTGTGCACAATCGGTTGCTCACAACTTGAATTTTACTATTGCAACGTAAGGACATGCTTCGGTCTTTACTATCTTGATCACTCATTTGTTGCTTGGAGTCCGAAGTCAAAAGTGCAATAAAATTATACAAAATTTTCAAAACAACAGTTAAATTTTTTTTATACCAAAACGACAAAGGCGCAGGGGTCTCTGCGCCTTACCATTGCACCTTTCACGACGTTTAGAAATGGAAAAAGAAAGGCGCAAGTCTTACTGCGCCTTAATAAGGTGCCCGTTTCCATTCATCTCTTTATATTTTTGTTTTCTCTTTCTGATTCTTTTCTTTATTTTTTCTTTTTTCCTTTCTCATTCTTTTATTTAATTATTGTAGTTGTTTCATTTTCACTTGATTTATTTATATATTGAGTCATATATATTAAATGATTATTAGTAATCTTATATTTGATGGTATAAAATTTTAATTTTTTTTCAAGAATAAAATTATATGAAATAATAAAAGATGAAAAATTAAAATTAGAGATTATATTTTAAATTTTTAATTATTATAATTTATAATATTAAAAGTTGAATCTTTCTCTCGTATTAAGTCACGTGAAGATGCAGAATTTAAAAAAAAATTATTTATTCATCTAATTTATTAGTATTTATATTAAAAATTATTTATTATATATGTTTATTAATTAATATTATAATGTTAGATAAATTAATATTAGTGTTGGGGTTTTATTAGGACTTCTTTAGAAAAATCTTTATCCATCCTGTGAAAATTATTTTGAACCCTCTTTTGACTTTTTGGTATGTCAGATGTTGAACCTCTTTTTTTACTTCTTTGTGTGTTTACTTTTTATATTTTTAACTCTGTGAAAATTCTACCTCCGTCACTTATTGTACTAGTATTAGTTAGTTGATTGTTAACTTTGAGGAATTGATGTATTGACTCATTTTCAAAAAGGATTTAATTTTTCAAGGTTTCACTTGCTAAATCACAAAACAGAAAAAAGGAGTTTTTTAGTTCTGTACTTTTTTTTTGGGGGGTCGGGGTGGGGAGAAGGGATTGTGAGGTCCCGGAAAAAAATTGGACTCTTGTTTTGGGTTAGTATGGAGTAGTTATGTTAACTGTCTAGAAGTTTTGGGAGGAAGAGGTTGTGCTGAAGTCCAAGACAAACTCCTCTGATCTTTATCAGTGTGATAACACTACTTTCCTCATCCTAATTTATATGTCATCATTTTGATTTCGAAATTCAAATAATTTTTCTTTGATTTAAATTTTTTCATTCATCTTGTAATATTTTGAATCGTCAATTATTGTGACTCATAGCTTCTTTTTTTACAATATAAATGTGTAAATTTTGTTTTAAATAATTTAGAGCTTCTATTTTCGAATTTACGATCAAAATTAAATTATTGTACTCCCTAAAACTTGAATGGTGTCTCATAGGAGTAGGATGTAATGGTAAAAATCCTTTCTTTAAGGAGGGGATTTAATGTAATTGAATGGCAATATGTATCAGTCACTGCTTTAAATTTAATGATATTCATATAGATATAGGTGGATAAAGATTTTTCTGAAGAAGTCCCATTGCTAATATTAATTTATCTAACATTGTAATATTAATTAATAAATATACATAATAAATAATTCTTTAATATGATAATAAATTAGACGAATAAATAATTTTTTTAATTCTACATCTTCACGTGACTTAATAGGAGAGAAAGATCTTGGTTTTAGTGTTATAAATTACAATAATTCATATAATGTCCCTAATTTTAATCTTCCATCTTTTATTATTTATTTTATTCTTGAAAAAAATTAAAACTTTATAGTTATAAAATTACTAATAATCATTTAAAAATATATGATTTAATAAATAAATAAATCGGGACTGAAAGAACTTTTACGATTTCAACATAACCCAAACACTACCTCAATCATGGCTAAACATGGGCCTTATCCGGAACTCCGCACTAAGTCGAGATCTTTCTCTCCCCGGACTACACTACCTTGACCTTAGAGACATTGGAACAATCCATATCTTAATAGTTTAGGTTGTTGTTAGTTTGACACGAGGTGTTTAACCTATCATTTTGGCTATTAAAATCTTTAAAAGGTTTAAATAATATCATAAGAGAGCAATGCCTTAATTGGGAAACTTTTAGCAATAACTCGAAAGTAGAAGTCACTTAACAAAATTATATTTAGGTAGTAGTGGAATACAAAGAGAGTAATAGAAGAAAAGTAGGCTAAAGCCTTCCATCTAAACAAATAGATCCAGGAGCTAAAGAAAAATCTAAAATTCATGTAAAGGCTTACTTCATGTTGCACTATTGGTCTGATATTGGGATCCGTAACTTTATAAAAATATACAATAATTCTGACTCTTATGAAAGCTATTGTTGTATCATCTAATCCTTTCTTATCTCCTTTCACTTTATCTTGTCTGTACTAGAAGATTCTTCAATTTGGTTCTTGAACTATTGAAGAAATGTTTCAATGTTCATTTTTTTCGTGCTATGAACACTTGGGGATTCACCTGCTAAACATGCGTCTTCTTTCTCATTGGAGATAGCCATGGATATATTGTCCGAAAATTCTATATCCATATTTTTTATTCATTTTTTTGACTTTTTTCATGTATGAAGCAAGAAGTTTTGATTTAGAGATAGCCCTTTTTTTCATTTCTGATCTTGTTATATGTTTAAAGGGAGTAATGTCAGCTCTGCCTTGTATGACTTTTGATTGGCGCTTGCTGACCTCAATGGAGACATTGATGGAGTCTATAATTTTCCGTCCATGGATTTTTCCTTCTGCATCCTTTTGGAGTAATTTTCTCTAAAATTTTGTATGAAATTTTCTTTTCATACAAAAGAATTCTTATTCATTCGTTTGGACTTATAGTGTCCTTTTCATTGTCCATGGGATAGAAAATTCTATGAAAAAAATACATTAATGACATTCCTTTAAAATTTACATCATCTTGTTGGAATTTTATCAATTTGGGTGATACATCAATCCTTCAACATATAAATTTTTGTAATCTTCCGGGAGGATATTCAAAGATGGACCGTATAGAATTCAAATCAGTTTGGTATGTACTATTTGAAGAAATTGGAGCATATTTTTTATGAATTATTATTATTAGCATTATCATATAACAAGGCTTTATTAAAACCCTCAATATAATCCCGAGTAATTAAATTTAACTGCAATTTTTTGGTCCGGGGGGGTGTATTTCCTTTCCTTCATTGTGCTGATCCTGGCTTTTGAACTGTTGAAGTAATGTTTCGATGTTCATTTCTTTAGTGCTATGAACACTTTGCAATTCACCTGGTAAACAAGTATATTCTTCCTCATTGAATGTAGCAATGGACACATTTTGTGAAAATTCTATGCCCATATTTTCTATTAAATCTTTAACTTCTTCCATATATGAAGCAAGAAGTTCACTCTTTGAAATTGACCATTTCTTTATCTGTAATTTTCTCATTATATGTTTAAAGGGACTGCTATCATCTTTGCCTTATATAACTTCTGACTGATGCTTACTAACCTCAATGGAAACATTGATGGAGTCTATAATCTCGCATCCATGGAGTTTTCCTTCTGCATCCCATTGAAATAATTTACTTCAAAATTTTGTATGAAATTTCCTCTTCAAGCAAGGGAATCCTTCGTCGTTTGTTTGGACTTCTACCATCCATTTCATTATCAACGGGATGAAAAGTTCTATGAAAAATACATTAACGACATTCCTTTAAAAGTATACATTGTCTTCTTGTAATTTTATTAATTTGAGCGAAACATCAACTGATTCAGCATATAATATTTTATAATCTTCTAGGAGAATATTCAAAGTAGGACCATATAAAGCCCACCACTGGCAAAACCAGTTTGGTATGTGTTGTTTGAAGACATTGGAACATTTTTTGATGAACCATGAATGCTTTTTATCAGCATTCTCATATATCAAAGCTTTATTAAAGCTCTCAATGTAGTCCCAGTAATTAAACTTGACTGCAATTTGTTGGTGCAGTGGCTTATAGTTGTCTTAAATAGGGTATTTTTAGGATAATAAAACTGCACTTTTTGCTTCCGTTACATGTTACGCTCAGCAAGACATTCTATAAAAGCATGCAACTTCTTGAATTGTGGGGTAATGTCACTTCTTATTTTTATTCATCTCTTTTCTCTTTTGCTCTTCATTTATTCGTCCATGGATTAGATCTTCCTCATGACATGACTTTTGATTTCCCAATAACTTTGCTTTGCTATCTGCTTCTTCTTCATGGCCTTTCCAGATTCGGTTTCCTGAATGGTTGTTGTCACTTCATTTTCAGAATAAATAGAAAAATACCATTGTTTATCAGTTATAAGTTTCTCTATGAAAGCTGAATATCTTTACAGGAATCAACTCGACGTAGGTCAATGGCAGCTGACAACAGTTTGTCTGAGTGTGCGAGGAAGGGTATTGCTGGTGAGACTACAATATATACCTTGCTCAATATTGTTGCATTGTTCCATTTGCTACAAAACCTAATATGCATTTGCTGCTGTTACTCATTTTCTGGGAATGTTTCAGTAAAACCACGAAAAGGAGATGCACTTCTTTTTTTTAGTCTCCATCCAAATGCCATTCCCGATCCTATGAGCCTCCACGGTGGGTGCCCTGTTATTGAGGGTGAGAAGTGGTCAGCAACAAAGTGGATTCATGTAGATTCATTTGATAAAACTGTGGGATCTGAAGGAGGACATTGTGCCGATCAGAATGAGAATTGTGAGAGATGGGCTGCACTTGGGGAATGCACCAAGAATCCAGAATATATGGTTGGAAGTACAGACCTCCCAGGAAGCTGTAGAAAGAGTTGCAAAGCTTGTTAACTTGTTTCTTCCACTTAAATCAGTTCAGAAACAATAGTTTCTTTTTTTCTTTTTTCAGCTGTTTGTCTTCTGTTTTCTCAGATGATATCATCTGCCGAGTTGTGTTCTTACTATTTTACTCAATTTTGCAAGTAACCTTTTTGTTTTCCCTCTTCCAGAGCCAAAAAGGTCTGTGTGGCTGTCACACAAACACATGTATATTACATATATATGTAAAACATTATGAGAATGCAGACACTCTAATTAAGTTTTATTACGCAGCATTTACCATCTAATATAAGTTGATAGTCGTCTTATGCACCAATTTAAAGATTTTCATTATGGGGCATCCATTATCTCACAAAGTTACTTATTGTTCGAATTATGGAGATTTTTGGTTGGCAAAGCATAATAATATAGATAAGAAAAGGGGTTTACTTCTAAGCTATCTTCCTAGTTTATCTTGGTTTCTCTTCTCATTTGGATAAGCTTGGTACATGGTTATGCGAGTAGGATTTAAATTTCATTCACTGCTGATACAACTTCTCTTTTTTACAGCTTTTTCGTGTGTTTTTCGATTTCTTTTTTCTTTAAACGAGGTGCTTGATGGAGGTGGAATGCACTGCATCAATAGTATGAATAGGAATACACAAAAAATAGTAATATGCGTATTTAGTGTATATTTGTTTATTGTTTACCATTTTGACATACCGTTGTTACAAATATTTTTGCCACAATATTAAATATTAATATGTCATTTTATTATATTGATATGCAATTTGTTATACTGATATACCAGTTTGGCATACTATATGACGGAAACATTAGCAACAGTACACATTTGAAAAAAAAATAATAACAGAAAGAGAATGTGAATCTTATGAAAGGTTCTTGTATTGTATTTATATACAGGAAATGTTTATATGGGATCCATAAGATATTTGTGAGTGTTATGACAATTAATATTAAAAGAAATACGGAGAGAAATAATATAAAATATCTTGAAATGTAAAAGAGAGAATCTTTTCTATTTCCACACATTCTCTTTCTTTCCACTAAGGCTATTTATAGCCATTTTCTTATGATGGCCAAATGTCACTCTTTGCCAAGTTGCCTTCGCTAGGAAGTGACACATGGACAATTACTAAGCCATTTTTGTCAAGTCATGAAAGACACTTGACACCTCCTTAATATTTACAATACTCCCCCTTAATTGTCCATGTAAAGGAGAATTCTAACTATTCTTAATACGCATTATTGATTGCCTCATTAAAAATCTTACCAGGAAAACCCAGTGGGATAAAGTTTTGGTTAAGGAAAAAAGAGTACAACGCGTATTCTACTCCCCCTGTTAAAAGCCGTGATCAAGACGATGGAGTCTCCGCATTCCAATCTTGTGCACCATCTTCTCCAAAGTTGAGGCTGGCAAAGCTTTGGTG
>JBCEWC010013374.1:0-15116 GCA_038996855.1 Solanum aculeatissimum
CCAAGGTTAACTTCTTTTAAGGGATCCATTGTGGTCTTCACTCCTTCTTCAAATTCTGGTGGAGCATCTCCCGCATCTTTCTCTTCCTGTGGATCGTTATCATTAATGGATATATGATGGAACTAGACAATATCTCCCAACTCTTCATCAATTTTCTGTTGACACGAGGTATTATTCTCAACCTGAGTTGTAACATAACATGAGGAGCCTACACTTTCTTCATCTTCCTCGCACTCTTTGGTGTAAATCACAGTGTGAGTCTTTGCCTTTAGTACCTCATTACATGAAACCACGAGTTCCACTCATCGCTTCATCCTAGAAGGGATTACACTTTCAAAATCCTTTTGGATCATAGGTAAAGCAAGTGTTGTTACTCTCAAGTAACTTCTATGATGCTTGTTATTCGTTTTCTTTAGTGGACCTAGCCTCTTGAGCACAGAAATTGTTTCAGCAGGCTTTCTAAGTCGGTCAAAGACAGAAGGTCGTTTATTAGAAGAAGCACACTCATCTTCTATAGTGATATAATTATTGCATGCCCTTCTTATGGAGATACGAACTGGTGGAAGTTGACTATAGCCTTAACCTTCGCGCTTCTGCTCGGTTGTGCCCTTTGATGGAAGTTTCCCTAGCCTAGATGGCTCATCAGGGTTATACCCAGCCTTCGCAAATAACTTGTAAGCATTTGGGTCAAAACCTTCACTACATTTTTTAGGGAGCGACATATCTCATAGTGGATTTTGAGCCACAAAATTTCCTAACAGCTTTACAACAAGTTTATTGCATTAATTCGTTTGATAGGAAGGGTCAACCCTCCTAGTATATTCCCTTGTACATCAGATGACTGACCCTTCTATTTCTTCACCTTTGGGATATAACGAAGTGTAGGGGCTGACTTTCCTTTCAAGGGTATGGTCTTCCCCTTATTTGGACCAGAACTAGGCTCCTCAGCGTCAACTTTGGCCCTTTCAATGGCCATATTGGTTGTTTCGCCTTTAAGCTTATCAGACTTGATCGGTTTAACGGCCTTAAGCTTTAACTCTTTTACAACATAGCTCTTCAAATAGAACTTTGCATCGATAAAATGTGACTCGACTTCAGTGAAAGGATTATTATCAGCAACTATTTTCCTTTCAATTCCATCTTTGAGGTACTTCAAATATTGATAGTAAGAATATGAGACAATTTTGATTTCGTGCACCCAAGGACTTCCAAGAAATATATTATATGAAGTCTTTGCATCAATTACATGAATCCATGCACTTGATCGCAAATCATCCATATGTATTTCTAACTTAATCGAGCCCATAGACCTCTGCCTCCCTTGATTGAATCCTTGTATCAACAAACGACTTTCACTAAGTTCTTCAGTTGTGATACCAAGTTCTTTCAACGTGTGGATGGGCAGAATGTTGACCCCAGACCCTTCATCTATTAACATTCTATTTATTTTCTTCTCCAACTCGTGACCTACCATATACAAAGGACGATTGTGCAGAGTTTCTCAAAATAAAATATCATCGTCTATAAACGTAATCTTTGTATCACATGCATGTACTTCCTGAAGATGGGGTTCCATGGAATTTTCAGGACATGAGAGAGATGTTTTTGATGGGATTCCACCCATTGCTTCTTTTTTATTAGCGGGGGGCACCTCCGAAGAAGTTTAATTCATTGTTTCTTCTTTGTTAGGAAGAGACACCTTTGGCGAAATTTCATTCATTGCTTCTCCTTTTCCAGCACGTACGCATGATGCCTCAACATCTTCTTGAGTAGCCTCCATAAAGAACCAATTTGGCAAAAATTCTCCCAAAGTTACTGACCATCGTTATTTTTGGTACTGATGTACCTCTACCTTCGACCTCTTTGGGTGTTTGACAAACCTCTGCTTCTTTGATCTCCTCACTACCCTTTGTCTGATAGGTTGCTCAAATGACTCTTTTTGCGGACTAGTCTTGTTGCGTCTCCGCCTAGTCACAAGAATCCAACCTTCATCATTATCTGTATCAATTTGGTACTTTTTTTGCTCTAATGATCTTTCTTCTTCAGATATACCTATTAGAATTGGGTCAAGCAAGCCGAATATGATAGAGATTTGATTAGAGCTTTCTCTTCCATCATCAAGGATAATTTTCTTTTCATTAGCTAATTGCATAACCTGATCCTTCAAGACAAAACACTTTTCAAGAGGATGACCTACAAGTCTATGATACTTGCAATAATTTGGGTCATCAGATTTCCCAGCTTTATCGGGTCATTTCATCTCTGGTAGCTCGATGAGATTTAACTTAACCAATTCATCAAAAATTTCAGGGACATCCAAATCCAAAAAAGGGTATTCCTTTTCTTGCATCTCCCTCAAGGTCAACTTTCGATTCGGGCGCTCTTGAAAAGTTATCTTTATACCTTTCTTTTTACTTTCTTTCGTAATAAACTTTAAAGGTGCCACGTTGACATTCATGGATTCTTTGTTTTCATTCCTAGGCACAAACTTGCCCCATTTTTTGGGTTCTTGTTTGTCCTTCCCTTTGTGAGGATCGTGAACAAGCATCCCATCATTTCCAGCAGAAGACATGCTCAACTCCATATCATGAGCACGGGTGGCTAGATCTTCAAAAGACTTAGGCTTGATTCCTTGTAAGATGTAGAGAATCCCCCAGTGCATCACTTGGATACACATTTCTATGGAAGAAGCTTCACTTAGTCTATCTTTGCAATTAAGGCTCGCATTCCTCTATCGATTTATGAGGTAGATGACTGGTTCATCCTTTCTTTGGCGAGTATTCGTGAGTTCCACCACGCTCACAGTGTGCCGTGTGCTATAAAAGCGATTGAGAAACTCATGCTTTAGTTGCTCCCAACTGTCAATGGAATGAGGATCAAGATCTATGTACCAGTCAAACATGTTCCCCTTCAAGGAGCGAACAAATTGTTTGACAAGATAGTCTCCGTAGGTCCCAGCATTATTACACGTCTCTACAAAGTGCGCAACATGTTACTTTTGATTTTCTTAGCCCTCGAACTGTTGAAATTTTGGAGGTTGATAACCTACAGGCATCTTGAGGCTATCAATCCTTGTAGTGTAAGGCTTAGCATACATATGGGAGGACTTCGCAGAGACTTCATACTTGTCTTTGATGGTCCCCTCGATAAACTTTTTTAATTGATCGAGTGGGATCATCCCTTCAGCAGAAATTGGCATCTCTTTAATAGACTGTGCTTGCTTCACAGGATTTTCAGTCTCTTGAATTTCAATACCCTTTCCAGGTGCATGGCTAGATTCTCCATCTAGTAAGCCATCCACCCTATCCATCAACTTATCGATGCGAGACTCTTGGTGATGCACATTCTTTGTCAACCCTTCAATCATCTTTGCTAGATTTGAGAGTTGTTCCTCCATGGATGAAGCATTAGTTGTCATCGCTTGCATGGCTGTTGGAGGCATTAGAGAGAAACATGGATTATTGCAAAAATTGACCTTTAGAGAGCTCATATTGCATGATGCATATGGAGAAGAATTACTTGTGCAATAGTCTTTCTTTGCAGTAGAGTTCTTTGAACCAGAGACCTCAAGAAGAGCCAGAGTCTGCTTGATCCTCTCAGCAACACTATTTCCTTCTTCTGAAACATTTGTTAAGGACCTTGATCCCTTTGGAGTGGAAGATCAAAAATTAAGAGTTGGTGCGGACGACACTTGCAGTGTTTGTTGTCCTAGCATAGTAGCTTTGCTCCTTGTAACAGCTCCAATACTTCCAAAAGTAACACCCAAGATTTCGTCTACTTCAATAGGGAACTTCGAATCAACAGCCTTGGAGGAAGTTAATTAGGAGTTGATCTTCTTGGAAGCCATTTGAATGTTTTTTGACTCTTGAAAAGTTGATATGAGAGGTAGAGATTGTCCCACTGGGCGTGCCAGAATTTATGGACGATAAAATTTCGCATCAAGAAAATAACAATCAAGAACAAAAATATCACAATAATTTGTTGTATTTGATTTCAAGTATGTGAGTGTTACAATCTCTATCTATCCTCTGATTCTCCTTTTCAAGTGTAAATTCAAGGGCTCTTGAGCTTGATCTTGAATCTTGGATTCGTTCTTTGACTTTAAACTTGTTCTTGATCTTGATCTTGAAATTTGGATTTGTTCTTGATCTTGAACTTGAAACTTAGACTTGTTCTTGAGTTCAAGAGCTTTTAAGCTTATTCTTGAACTTGAATGCTTGAATGTTTGAATTCTTGAACTTTGTAGAGAAATTTGCGGTGTTTGATCCACGAGTTTTCCCTAGTTTCTTGTTAGAATTCTTGATCTCCTTTTTTGAATTATGAGGACCCCTATATATAATTGTAGAATAGAGGAGTCATGATATAACCAAACCTTCTTCCGACCAATCAGATTTAAGGCGACATGGCGCATAGAGAGCGATGTTTGATTGGTTGGAACACATCACTTGCACATGTGGCATATTTTTATTGGCCTTTGATTGAGATAGGAATGTCATGTCATTTTGATACATGGTGTGATCCTATTGGTTTCTTTGTTTGACTTGGCATGCCATGTCATTCGACACGTGGCATCAAGTGGGCCTCTAGGATGAGAGGACATTGGGCCTAACAAAGTGGGTCATCTTGTATTAGCCCAAATAAATGAATTTGGGCTATTAAATCTATATTTTATTGGATTTAATTAATTAACCCGCTTATATTAATCCATAATATTTGTTTGGACTAATATAATTTGAATTATTTTATAAAATTTATATTTTAATAAATTTCATATGATTACATTTGGAAGGAAGTCATTTTCCTTGAATTGGAGGAATATGAGTTGATTTGGAAAATATTTTTCAGAACATTTAAGCGAACCAAACATGAAAAAAATTGGAAAATATTTTCTGGAAAATGTTTTCCTCCATACCAAACAAACCCTTAATGTTGTATTTTTACAAATGACCTTATGATGGCGTAACATATTCTATTATAAAATTTCATTTGATTCATGATCAATTATTTGTGATAGTAAAGTTCACATGAAATAAATTGATATTAGTTTTCTTATGATGGTCGTGGTGGGGAAGAAGAGATGAGATTGGTGGTGCGAGGAATGAGAAATAACTTAAATCTTTTGTTCATTGCAAATCTTCCTCTTAACAGAGAATCAAAGTAAGTCAAAACTGTTCAATATAATACTGAAGAAAATAAATTGAAATACTGGCTATCTAGTCTATGAATCCTCTAAAAGTCTACTTCTGAGATAGGTATTGGGATAGACCCACGACTATTTAACTAAAAATAATAAAACAAGAATAACATAAGGGCTTCTCTAACTACAAAGAGGTCTCACCACAAGCGAATAGGAAAGTTGGATCTTCAATGGAGCATATGTTGAGGATTTTTCTTTCACCTCTGACTGCATCATAAAATGATGCAGATAGAAATAATCACTACATGGAATGTACGAGAATGTCAAATAACCAAAAAGGAACTCACAATGGAATACTAAAGTTTAGAACTAAACTTTGAGATAGGTCAATTAATGAAAGCATGTCATGCTAGTAAAACATGCGTTATAAACACATATAAAAGTGCAACTCAAATTATCAAAGTAATTATAATACATAAAACTTGGGGAGTTTCTCTATCCGACAACAAATATTAGGCATTTCATGATGACACAATGTCTTACCCACATTGTGAGGATCATACAATACCTTGTTAGGATAAAGGACAAACATAACTTATGGATCCATCTTATAGGGCTTCTCAAAGGCAAGTGGAGAGTCATACAAGTTTGGTACAATCCTATCCTATGCTAGCTATGTAGTTTATATATTCGAGTTGCAATATACTCTCACCCAAATCAATGCTAATACTATATCATGACCCAAAATACGAGTATGATGACACTCACCTAACCCACCAAGGTGAATCAACCCAAAACTGCACAACTAAATACGATAACAAAAGTGGAAAATAAAATAGTCTAATATAATAGATAAGCATAGGGAAACAAAACTACAACCATCCCGGAACTGGTGTCACATGTAAAAACCTCTAAATAGTAATAGTAACTAAAAATTAATACAAGTATACCCGTCTAGTCCTCAAATAGAACATAACCTAATAACGAATCCTCGAGGGCATACCGAAGAGACAAGCAACTACCACTCAAGGGATCCAGAAGCTCGATCCTGTATGTAGGAAGTCTAACAAGAAGGAGGAGGCTCACAACCTACTAAAATGTAGCAAGGGGTGAGCACTAAATAGCATGGTACTCAACAAATGAAAACCAAACATAAAGTAAAACAGTGAAGAACACAAGTAGTCCTATCTACCCAACCACATAACGTCGAACTACTCACCTACATTGATAAAAGTCTCAACAGAACATAATATATATATATATATATATATGTATATATACAAACACAATAAAGAATAGTATCCAAAAATATTCAATTTATTCCCAAAGTCAAGTAGTATAATAGTCCTTTAGTAACATAAACAGTTTCAGCATCGCAACACAATATTCGCAAAGTTTGGTCTTCATAATACAAAAGGTTCAAACCACTCAACGTATCACATATAATACATATACCAACCTTAGGAAAAAAATGATGTGAAATGGAGTCAATACTATGAAATGGAAATCATGCGATACAATGTTGATGTGCTGCCAAAATACAACACTTTTGATGCTTAAAACTTATAATTTTGTGTGTTCTCAAAGTGATGTTAGTGGGTTTGATATATTTTTATGTTTATTTTGTAGGATTACAAGATTCAGGTTGATTTGGGCAAAGTGTTGTAGAACTACAGTTTTTAAGGATTTACGGGCAATTCTATGGGCCATGGTTCAATCCATGAGCCGTAGAGAGGTTTCGTAAGTTAGATCCAGTGAAGGTACAAGTTACAAATGTGTAACCACGAAATGCCAGATGAACCATAGATTTCTTCATGAGTGGTGGATTAGTATCGTGCTTAGAGGATCAGATTTTGAAGAGTTTCAGAAAAGGTATCAGACGAAACCCTCCATGAACCATAAGTCAGTATACGACCCGTAAGAAGGCCTCATGGAATTAAAGTCTATTTTTGGAAGTTACAGAGTATGAAGCCCAGGTATGGGCCATGGTTCCTTATACGACCTGTAACGTAGTTCGTAGAAGCTACCGCATCCAGTTTTCCTATTTCATTTTGGATTTGTATTTTAGTTATTATAAATAGGTTTTTTAGGAGAAGGGCATAACATATATAGAAAAAATAGTAGAGAGAAGAGAGAAACACTTTGAGACTTCATCTTTAGTGATTTTTACATTGAGATTCTCACATCGTGATTTCTTGTGGAGGATTTTGGATTTCTTGTTCTTAAATTCATCATTGTAAGTGTTTTAGTATGCTATTCCATAATAGGATTTCTTCATCTATAATGATCATACATAGTTAAATCCATAACTAGGGTTGTTGGAACTATGAAGAACTAAAAAGGTAAAATTGAAAAATTCATAATTCTTGAAAAGTGTGTATGCATGTATTAATTATGACTTTCGATGTGAATATTGTTTAACAGTGGTCAACGTTAGAACTTGCCCTAATTCTTATTGACTAGATCAAGGTGGTAAGGAATAGGATAAGGGGGTAGTTAATAAGATTCGATGTGATCCATCTCATCTAATCAATAAAACTAAATCAAGGGGCAATTATACTGGAACAAAAGGTAAGGATTAGTAATGTCACACTCTGGGGATGAACCAAATCAAATAGTGAAATTTACCTCTCGCCTGGATCAAAGGGTTTGGTAAACGTAACTTACCATTCTATATGCTACACACTAGAAACGATTACGATTGTCTGGTCATACAAAGTTAGGAATTCATGGAAAACACAATGCCCTAGTTACTTTTCTCACTGATTTCACAATACTTGGTTCTAGTTTAGGTTTGCTTACTACAATTATAAACCCCCCTCTTCAAGAAATAAGACGGTTAATTCAATGTGAATTGTTCAAAATTACTCCAAGTCTAGACCATATTCCCTATGGGATCAACCCTAACCTTGGTTAGGTACTATATTTTGACAACAACCACTTATCCTCTAATTGGAGGTGTAGTTTGGGAGACAACCAAAATTTTGGTGTCGTTGCTGGCGAATACAGCTTTTAGACTGGTTTAATTTGAGTAATTTATGAATTAACTCTTGTTTTCCTTATTTTACATTTCTTGTTGTTTTGGTTTTATTTCATCGTATAGGTATCGTGTATGTGAAACACTCATAGTCAAAGCAATCCCTTGACTCCATTTGACCTTGAGATCTAGAAGACACCGAGAAGAATGACCCAAAACAATGCGAACAATGTTGGAAATAAAGTCATAAATTGTTGCAACTCGAGAGTAGGGCCTAGATGTGACATGGTGAAACAGAACCCGAGAGTCATCGATCAAGCCATCTTAGCATCATTACACACATCATCGGTTCGGGAAAGCGTAAACATAATAAATAACACAAGGTAAGTAAAATGAAATAATAGCATAAGATAAAGAAAGGTGGGTATTGCCCTTAGATTATAGGGCTCACCATTATCAACAAGTCTAAGATCTCACTAGACATCCAATGGTGGATGAATGTCATCTCAGGTCCCTATATGGTTAGATCATGTAGACAAAGAGTATGGGTTAGCACATATAATGCACTATGTATGCGGGTATGCCATGCACATGAATATGATCCTACTAACAAACTAGATGACAAGGGCATATATACTTATAAAAGAATATATATAAGCAAAGGAAGGATATCATAACAATATGCCATGAAATGCCATGATGCATGAGTGCAAACCTACATATCATAGCGGGGATGTGACCTCAAACGACAATAGAGAGACCAAGCGAGCTACTACTTGGAATTGGACTACTTGCTAGGTAGGTTCCACATCAGCCTTTAGAAAGGGGATAGCGGTTAATCCCATCTTGGGAGATAACCTATGTTAGCACATGGTTTGACGGAAAGAAGTGTGGACCCTTGCAGATAGTCCACCCCGACTCTGATCCATCGGTGCTAAGTCTCATCCCATGAGAATACATATACATATACGAGCTTTAAAATGGAGATTTCAATACTTCAATTCCAACAACAATGCAAGGTTGGCTACAAGCCCAAAATTGACATTTCAAAACCTTTCAAGCCCGAACAAGAATTTCCGAGAATCATTTTCATAGACCAATGCATAGGATTTGCTCAATCTAACAAAATAGAGTGGTGTAAAACACCCAGAGTGCTTAAAATCCATATCTAAACAAGATGTGATCACATTCTAGTCAATTCCCATGTCTTGCCAAAATCAAGTCAAATCATATCAAGAGTTTCATCATTTCAAAACTTTCCATGTAATGCGTATGTCATGAATGATGAGATGAATGCATGGGAAATAGAGGTTCAATATAAAATCAAAAAAATAATATGAAATTCAAATGAAATCCACGAGTAAACCCCAATTTAAATCACTATTTAGATTACTCATGCTTAAAACAAGCTTTCAAGGGACGATGCATATTCAAATCTTCATAATTCCAATGGAAACCATGATAATTGAATTTAAATCATCTTAAAATCAACATTAAAGTACATCCCACAACTCAATTGAATTAAATCATTCATAAATTAAAAGACCCATTTTCAAAGAAAGCTAAAATTCATCAAAATTTGAAGAAGAGGAATTTGAGTCTTCATGGTTGAAGGAGAACAATGAATCAATCCCACATACCTTGGATTAATCACGTAGAACAAAGAGAATTTGAAGAAGAATTGAATTTTCCCCTTGATTTCCAAGATAATCTTCAATGGAGGTGGAGAGCAATTGACAGAATTTGAAAAGATTGAAGGGATTTGAATTGAATTGGAGTGAATAGGGTTAAATCAGGGGTTTAGGAGGGTTTAAAATGCTAAAACGACCTTAGAATTATTTAAAAATTGCAATTAAACGAGGA
The DNA here is from genome assembly GCA_038996855.1 of Solanum aculeatissimum. Classification (NCBI taxonomy): domain Eukaryota; kingdom Viridiplantae; phylum Streptophyta; class Magnoliopsida; order Solanales; family Solanaceae; genus Solanum; species Solanum aculeatissimum. Next base: position 9,978 of record JBCEWC010013374.1, read on the forward strand.
AGAAAAACTGGAAAGAGTCACTGACGATATGCCCTACACGGACCATGTAGTGACTCATGATCCGTGAGCCTTTTCGTGAAGAAACACTTGAAACAACAAATCCCTGGGTAGCTCTCTGGAACTCCACACGGACCGAACTCATGAGCCGTGAGGCTTTACACGGACTGTGAGCAGATCCATAGAGCCTCCCTTGGCTCTGGGCATCGGCACAAATCCTTGGTAGCTCATTGGAACTCCGCACGGATGAGGCTCACGAGCCATGAGGCTTCACATGGACTGTGAGCTGGTCCATAGAGCCTTATTTGGCTTGGAGTCTCGGTCCAATGTCTTGGTTGTCCACTGGAACTCCACACGGACTGGGCTCAGGGGTCTTGAGCCTCCACACGGCCCGTGAACCCTCTCGTGGGTCAAAGCCTTAGCCAAAATCTTTCTTCACTTTTCCAGAATGTTTTTACTGCACAGGCAGTCCCATTAAGAAGGCCATAACTTCCACATCCAAACTCTGAATTGAGTGAAACCAAGTGCGATAGGAAGACAACTCAAAGAGCTTCAATATGATAGTTCGTGGCCCACACAGTTCAAACCGTACCAAAAGATATTGGTAGTTAAATTCAATACTTCCACCAAATATCAAGCAAAACTTAACCAACACAATTTCTTCCAAGACAGTCATGCAATAGAGACTCGGGAAATTCATAAACTAACCAACACAACCTCAAATCATCCCTCACCCAATAACGCAAGATTCAAAAATTTTTGGGTTGTTACATAAATGTAGCATTAAATTCGAATAATAATGGCCCATCACGCCTTGAGGGTGTGAATCCACCACCTTAGGATCTTCAAGTTGTTGCTAATACATCAAATCAATAAAGGCTTGACCCTATGGAAGTGGATATCACCATAGCTATTTTGTTACCTCCTTTACTGGATGACACAAAATTTATCATTTCGAGTGGGTTACTTCAAATGCTGCAAATTAGATAATTGTTCACAGGCCTACTATCAGAGGATCCACATAACTATCTATACAATGTCATTTTTGTCTTCAATAGCATGATGAGGAATAAATATTTGTCCATAGATGTTGTTCGGCTCTATGTCTTCCCATTATCTCTAACAGGTGAGGCGATAGTATGGTTATCCAAGCTCCCACAAAGTTCAATCACCAGCTAGGTAGAAATATAGAAGGCCTTTTTGGAGAGGTTCTTTTTAATTCAAAAAACTTGAAGGATAAGATTAATAACTTTGATAAGTTACCTAGTTATTCGATCAGCACTACGTGGGAGAGGTTTACAAAGTGCTTAAGGAGTGTCGTCCCTGACCATAAGACCATTGATGATGCCTGGGTTAAAATTTTCTATCGAGCCTTAAACAAAAATACCCAAGTTGTTGCTGACACTATCATGGGAGACTCATTTTTAGATTTTCCATTTCTGGTTATAGCTGAATGGCTTGAGAAAATGATTAAGACAAACCATGTATGGGGGGAAAGAGATAAGTCGATGACTAAAAGCTCATTCTCAATTAATACTAACTCAACACGGATAAAAATAAAAAAGAGATGATGCAAGAGCTAGCTCGAATTACTACTAATATGGGATTGTTGATGAAGCAGAGTCAGAAATATGGGAATGTAGTCAATCATCATATTCCACGAGCACCCATGTATGAGGAGCCTTACTATGAGAAAGACACTTGCTTTGCCACTGATTAGATGAAGGGTTTTTGGACCAACACCCAAGGGTCCAATTAGGACTATTGGTGACAAAGTTAAGTAAAAGTTAGTACTTTAATAGAGATAACACTTTCAGAGACAACAATTGAGGTGACTACTATGACAGGAACAGGGGCCACGTCAGAGATGTTGATTAGGGATGCAGAGCTAGGTACCTGAATAGAGTGTATGTTCCACCATACAACTGTGTTTCTTGAGCTGGTAGTTAGAGGATTGAGGAGATGTTTAATAGATTATTGAGAAGGCTGACGCTTAGGATAATACACTAAAAGGGATGAAATCTGATATCTCTATCATTAATTAGATGATTGAGCCTCATTTTGTTACTATCAAGCGGCTGGAACAACAATTTGGTGAGATATCGACTCAGTTGAACCAGTACCAGAAAGGTACATTGCCTAGCAACACATTGCAGAATTCGGAGAATGTTGGGCAATGCATGGTAGTGAAAACACGTGATGGAAAGAAAACCATTGACCCACTGATGTCAGACGATGATCATAAGATACGTGAGGATATGATAGATAACAAATATATGGAGAATAGAGATGCTAGCACTAAGGATGCAGTGAACAAAGAGGTAGTAACACCAATGAAGTTGAAACTCATACCTAGACCTCCCCCTCCTTTCCCTAAAAGTCTCAAAAAGGAGGAAAAGGATAAGTTTTAGCACTTCATCTCCATGTGGAAGCAATTTACGATCAATATTCCTCTTATAGAAGCATTGGAAAAAATGCTCGGGTACACATTTTATGAAATAATTGGTGACAAAAAAGAGGACTGGGAGCGAATATCTCTCTTAAGAGCTTCAACATTACAGTGTGATAGCAACAAGGTCCCTGGTATAGAAGAAAGAGGACCCCGTACCATTTACCATACCTTGTACTATCGGAGATGTGGAATTTGCAAAGGCATTGTGTGACCTAGGCACCAACATAAATTTAATGCCTTTTGCAATATTCAAGAAGCTAGGGTTGAGATCCCCTACTCCAACAAGCATGAAATTGTTGATGGTTGACACAAAGGTGAAGAGGCCTGTGGGGATACTGTATAAGGTTCTCATAAAAGTGGAAAAATTCATCTTTACTATAGACTTCGTGATCCTGGATTGGGAAGTTGACTTCGACGTCCCAATCATCATGGGAAAGCCCTTCCTAGCCACTGGGCGAGAACTGGTGGACATGGAATTAGGCCAACTCAAGTTTTGACTGAATGATAAAGAAGTAGTCTTCAATATATGTTAGTCTATGAAGAGGCCCGATGATATGAAGTAGGAAGTTTAGGCACTTGGTGAAGTTTGAGTAACCAAGTTATCCAAGTTTTGCAACAACAAGATATCAGGCGCTACTTGCAAGGCAACCCAAAATATTTGTTGTAACATTCATGTTTTTGTTTCAATTTTAGGTTTCTGGACTTGTAGGTAGTTTAATTTTCTTGTTTTTGGTTGTAATTTTGGACTCAAGGATTAGTGGCTTATAGGGTAACAGTTTGTTCTATGAAGGACAAATAGGAATAAGACTATATCTGCAAACCAGTGCTGAAAAGTGAAAGAAGTTGATTCTACGACTGGTTTAATGGGTCGTGGTTCATACCATAACCCGTACACTGACTCGTAGAATCACTTCCAATAAGAAAAGTTTTGTGCACTCTAGTCCACAAGCCAATTTTATGGCTCGTAGATCAATCTACGAGTCATGAATGGGGCTCGTGGACCATAGGTAACATTTCTAAAACTTGATAAGTGTTAGAGGCATCTACGATCCAACACACAACCCGTATGTCTTTGTACGACTTATAGTAGGATACATAGTGCCAATCTCCCTAAACTAGTGTTTAGAAAAACCACGAGACCATGACCTATGGGTTGTAGTGTCTCTTATGGCTCATAGTTGGGGTTTTATAGGACCCAAACCCCACTTAAACCCAACCCGGTCAAAAGAGTTAAAAGAGGGGTAAATTTATTTACCCCTCATTCTTGCCATAATTTCCCAAAATACCTTAACCTCTCCTTCTTCCCTAAAACTCTTACCACCATCCAGACCACCTCCATATTTTTTGGCCAATTTTCGGCTACTCTCCAACACACCTAGGGTTCCCTTTTCTTGGCTATCTCTTGCAATTTCTCAGCTTCTTATTCAAATTTTGATATGTTTTTGACTTGATTTTCTATATATTACTGGAAATTGTGTCAATAGGTTGAAATATTGTTAAGAATGGTATTTTGAGGGTTATGATTCTAATAATGGGTGTTGCCTATTCATGAGAAATAACACATATTTGGAACTAATTATTTAGTTGCCTTTAAAATTGAACCATATATAAGCTTGAACGATATAATAAATTTAATTGTCCAAGTGGTGTTTATATGCCATTATTTGAAATCACGTAGTCACTTGTCATCAGAATTAGATTAAACTATTGGATTGAAAATTGGCTTGTGATTGCATGTGTGTGAAAGATAGCATGAACATTAGTTGTCCAATGGTGGTCGGAATGTTATGTGAATGATGAATTGCTAATTACCGAGTAGTTTTATAGTTTACACTTGTGGGGCGTTGGGTAATTTGGTGAAAATGTGTTGAATGTGGGAATTCTTGCTTGAATGCTGCTTAAAATTGATATGCCTTGTTGTTGGATGTTATTTTGGATCCTATAGTGATTAATGGAACCTGTTTGATGAGCTTCGAAAACCAAGTTGCTGTATTTTTATAGCATGAGGGTCTTCTGTGGCGCATGGATTAAACCACAGACCGTAGTTTCCCCTCATAAGTAAGTCCAAGAATTTATTATTTTTTGGGATTTTATCAGACGAAACCATTTACAGGCTGTAGTTTAGACTATGGCTCGTATCCTAGTTTCATAGGTTCTATGCTTACAGATGTTGATTCTGGAATTACCTCTTTGACTCAGTCTATGACCCGTAGTTAGTTCTACAAGTAGTACCAGGTCTCGTAGGTGCATTTCCAGTAACCTAAATTACTATACCCTGCTACCTATGAAGGTCTTCGTTGACCCATAGTTTCTCCTACGACTCGTAGACGAGCCTTGGTAGGTTCTTCTACCATTCATTCCTCTTACGTTTTACTTTTCTTTCCAGTATTAGTGGGACTAATTTGTGTGCTAAGTATGTGGATTTTTGGTACGATGGCTCCCAGACCTAAGTGTCATCAGATTGAGGCCCTGTAGACCCGACACAATAATAAGACACAAACTCTAAGGCTAGTTGATAAGAAAAGGAGCTCGGCATCAACCCAGATGAGGGCCTCGAGCCATGATAAATATAGGTGGCTACTAGACAAACAACACCAACTTGCATACTAGCTAAAGTGTCACGACCCGGATAGGGGGCCTAGATGTGACATGGCGAAAGAGGACCCGAAGACCCTCGATCAAGCCATCAT
>JBCEWC010013375.1:0-15115 GCA_038996855.1 Solanum aculeatissimum
CATGTCCCTTGTACTCTTGATTTATGCATGGGTAGTATCTAAATGATGTTTTAAAGGTGGATTTGACTTGAATTTCTTATGAATTACTCTCGAATTGAATGTAAAGTTTTAATTCCATTACCCATGTTATTCATATTGTTCCTCATGGCATTGTATGCAAGATTCATGGATTTATGATGAAAGTTTTGATGTGGACTAAGTCCCAAACATGTTTATGACTATGATTTTGAGCAAGTATGGGTTTGACTAAGTTGTGATCACACTAAGTCTATGATATGGCTCTTTGAGCAACATAGATGTTTACATCAATATAATTTGACAAGCATGACAAGTATGGAGCTACTCTTATGGATAAAGTATGACATGGAAGTTTGTTTGGCTTTTTAGCCCACTATGCATGACTATGAAATATGGTTGACTCTTGTTAAGTATGCATAAGAGTATTGAAAGTATGTATGGCTTCTAAGCCCAAGTTTGCATGATTTGAAGTTCAAGTGTCAAGTTTCATTTTAAAAGCATGTGTATGTATATGTATACGTATTCTTGTGGGATGTGGACTTAGTACCGAGGGATTGGAGTTGGGGTGGGCTATCTTCACAGGGTCCATACTCCTTTCCGTCAAACTATGTGCCTCTATAGGTATGCTTTGATATGATATGCTATGCTATGTAAATCTTTCCGAAATGGGAGACCCGTAAGAAAGGTGGCCATCACATCAAAATGGGAGACCCTTAAGGTGTGGTGAGATTACCCTTGGTAGTAATCTTCCCCGATCCAATGGGGGACTTTCATTGGGAAAGTTCATTTTGTAGCTCACATGGATTTGAATGTCGATTATGGTTCCATCCCCTCTATTTTAAGCATTAAGGCATTTCATGCATCATGATTTCATGGCATATTGATATATTATTCTTTATTATATTCACTTTTATATATGCACCATTACCATGTAGGTTGCTATAGGCTCATGTGCATATGTATTTGCATGCCCACATACTTAGTACTTTATTGTGCTAACCCATACTCTTGTCTACATGTTCTAACCATGTAGGTGCCGGTGACGATCTCTATCTACCTTTGCCCGACGAGTGATTATCTTGAAGACTTGTGCTTGTGGTGAGCCCTTTTGTTCAATGGTAATAGCCACCTTCTATCTACCTAGTTTTGTTATGTTATTTTCCTTTACTTATGTATTGAGGGTGAGCCTTAAACTATGTCGAGGCCCCGCTTTATCTATGTAGAGGCTTGTTGGACAACTAAACTCTTGTACGTTGGCTTGTAATGTTGAATATTATGATTATGGAAATGTTATGCTTATGAGCCTTGATTATGATAAATGATATTGATTATGCTTATGACTTGATGTTGGGAGTTGTGATTGACTATGTGCTTATGTGGAAAGTCCCATAATCCCGGTGTGCCCCCATAGCTTGAGTCCTACTTACCCGTCCCCTTAGAGATAATTGTTATGTGTTATGTGAATCCATGTTTATCCCATTCCCGGCAACATCCCCATAGCTTGAGTCCAAAGCCCCGGTTCCATTAGAGCTTATGTGTTATGTGTCTTGCTTCCGCGCTTCCGAACCGGTGATGTGTGTGATGATGCTATGATGGCTTGATAGAGGACTTTCAAGTTCTCCTTCGCCATATCACATCTAGGCCCCTATCCAGGCCGTGACAGACAACTACTCTCTAGTGGAATTATCACTATTGACTATGTAAAGTCAAAGGATAATGTGTCGGATCCACTTATAAAAGGCTTAACTATAGAGGGAGTTAAGAGACCATCAAAGGGAATGGGACTATGGCCGAGAACAAATCACCATGGCGGTAACTCTACCTAGAAGACTGGAGATCCTAAGATCTAGGTTCAAGGAGATCAAACAAAGTCATTGATGATGGTTCAACATTGTCACAACTATGATAATGTCCATTCTCATGATGAGACAATATTCAGTAATAAGGATAAGGTATTATGACCTTCTAATGGTTTCTAAGTTTGATATAGGGTATATCAAATAGTGTATCTATAGGATAACATATCTAGAAATCACCTATGTAAGTATGAAGTGTAAGCCGCTTCAAGGAGAATCCGGTAAAGCCAGTTCTCTATGCACTTATCAACCAGGAAGTGTTCATGGCTGAAACAAACAAAACAATGAGAATCAAAACCAGTTAAAGGGTTAGTTGCGTGGCTTATGTTGTCTAGGTGTACGATAAAGGTCGACGGTTCAAAGATATCACATCTACCGATTGATCGAGTATATTCGATATATGTTCACTATGGAAAGTTAAAAGGGAAACCTACTTATCCAGATACAATTAACTCTTGTTTATGGATTACACATGTTTTTTTTTCATGCATATGTTTTAACCAATGATCATTCCCCATTCATGTGGGGGATTGTTGGGTCTAAGTAATAAGTGTGAATTGGGAAATGAAGATGGAAAAACAACGGAAAAATGTGGGGGAACCAAGTAAAAGGAAATGGAGAGTCATTTCTCCCTCATCTAAAAAATAGAGGAAAAGTGGTGTCCTTATATTAGAAAACAGTTCCTCTAACTCTTAAAGAGTCAAGTAAAGGAGACCCCCTCGTGTTGTCGTCGTCGCTCGCTCGACTCGATTTCGGCTTCGACAAATGATGTGATTGATATATTTTTTGGACAAAATTTATTTAATCAATCTTCCTTTTTTGATAGAGTCTGTGTGTGATCTATTGCTAACTTTTGAGTTCGTCGTAATTACAGAAGTTTGAGGTACCGCTACGTCTGTAATAGTTAATTTGTTTTATCTTGGGAGGAAGTAATCCATAACCTCAGGTACATTGAGGGGATTAAATTCCTTAAGGACACACAATGTATTTTGTGGACTCAGATTGTTTACAATTTTGTTTAAGACTGTTCTTTTTTCGTTTTTACTTTATTTACAGTTTCTGTTGTTGTTTCAATACAAAGGGATTAATAGATTGAATGTGTGATTCACATGCATCTGGAAATACCGACTCTCTCGCTCCCATCCCTTCCTATTTCGCTTATCTCTCTCTTTATGTATCTATATTTCAAAGTATATTTGAAAGCAAAAATGCATGTATTTAGATGTATTTGACTTAAAATCTGGTATGAAATTGCTAATTGATACTCTAAGATAATATGTAATTATTTCAAACTATATGGAGAATTAATAAATATGATGAGAATATTTATATAATTAGATAGTTTTTCCTTTATTCTAAGCATGTCACATATTCCTTTATTAAAATAAGGGGAAAATTTTGACCAAAATATAATGTAAAAGATATATTTGAATAAATATATAATAAAAGATATATGTAAACTATTTTACATGACACAAAATAGTTGTAGAGAAAGTAAACGTGGGATCTCTCTCATTGATGATCAAATTTCCTGTATTGTTACTGCTGGGTTTACTTTTGCCAATTTATTGGTAAGCAATATCTAATTTCCCATGCATTTTCTTACACTTCCTTTTCTAAATGCTTGTACAATTGGTGATGCCCACAAAGTGCTCGATAAAATGTCCATTATTAAATGTCTAAATCTTCTTCAATATGCTGGGAGGGTTGTTAGAAACTCCATGCCTTTGATCTAGACATGAACAAACAATAATATATTCTGAATGAGTTGATAAGTAAGGTCCTAAAAAAGTTGTTTCCAGGTTCACGTGAATTCACGTCCCTCCCTAGATCAGATAATTGTGTTATGTTTTTTAGAAAATGCTTAAAAATAGGTGTGTGAACCCATGTACAAAGTGTCATATAAATGTGATGATGATATGATGTACCTCTCCAAGTAAAGTTAGAGTTAAAAATTTAAATCTTACCTCTATCTTTTTTTTTTCTTTCAGAAATTGGGTAACACATCTCTAAGTAGTTATTGGTAGTACTTTTGTCGTTTCAATTAATTTTGTTTTCTTTTTTTTTGGGCTAAAATCTTCCAAAATTTTCAAGTATGTCACACTGAAAAGTCCTAATTTTATTTAGCATTATATATATATTTTTATATAATTAAAACAAATGTGTATATTAAAATTACTATTTGAATATATGAGAATTAGTTTTGGAACTATAATTTTAAATTTTTTAATAGTCTCAGTGGCATGAACATAAGGTCAAACTGATCAAATTTATATCTTAAATTCATCTTTTCGTAATAGTACACCCAACCTCTCAAAATTTTGAATACGCCTCTGGTTATCCCCATAAGACCTTTGTCTTGAGAAAAGTGCTTTCAAAATGAATTTAAAAAATATAAGAGTAAAAAGTTATGGAAAATATTGAAAGGGGAAAAAATATTAACAAAAGAGTAAAAATAACCAAAAGTAAAAAGGAACAATATCACTAGTAAATTGAGAAATACACAATACTAGCACAATAGTAATGAGAGTGATAAAAGGAAGGGGAAGCAAATAAAATATTGTAAATTCACACGACTACCTACTAACCTTCAACTTCCGCGCCCTCATCTTAGCGACAAATAATAAAACAAAGTAAAAATTAACTTCAAGTAGGGTAGGTAGCCTAAGTTAGGAAAATCCCATACCCATGATAGCAATGGTGGACCTACACTATAGTCAGTAGGTGCTCAACCACCCATTGTATTTCACACAAACATTATCTTTTTGTTGTATTGCAAGATGGCCAAATGGCAATAAAACATGTGTTGTTGGCATTTTATCTGAAAAGCTAAAATCAATCCTGTGAATTGTTATTGATTTTAGTGCAGATACTGAAGAGTGAAGGTGCAAAAAACACTAGAGATGGAGAAGGACTCATTGAAATCATGTGGAGCGTTCATGGAAGAATTCACACTACAGCCAATTTGCTCTGCTTCAGAGGAACCCCCTTTGAATGGACTAACTTTTGCTGTGAAAGACATATTTGATGTGGAAGGACATATTACTGGTTTTGGAAATCCAGATTGGGCCAATACTCATTCTGCAGCAACATCTACTGCACCAACTGTTTTGTCTCTTTTGAAAGCTGGTGCTACTTGTGTTGGTAAAACCGTGATGGATGAAATGGCTTATAGCATAAATGGTGAAAATTTTCATTACGGAACACCTGTTAATCCTGTTTCACCTGATAGAGTACCTGGAGGATCTTCAAGTGGATCTGCAGTTGCAGTTGGTGCAAAACTAGTTGATTTCTCTTTAGGAACGGACACTGGCGGAAGCGTTAGAGTTCCTGCATCGTATTGTGGAATTTACGGTATTAGGCCTTCTCATGGAGTTGTTTCTACTGCTGGAGTTGTACCAATGGCTCAAAGTTTTGATACAGTTGGATGGTTTGCAAGGGATCCTTATATCTTAAAACAAGTTGGAAGAGTGTTGCTTCAATCTGATCCTGACTCGAAAGGTCCAACTAACATTATCCTAGCAGAAGATTGCTTTAAGCTCCTGGATTCTAAGAGTAATCACCAATTGATTGAAACACTGGTTAACTCAATTCGGAAGTTATATGGAAGTGATCATATGATTAGATATGTGAGTCTAGGGGATTACATTGAGGAAAATGTTCCAAGTTTGAAAAAGTTCATGACCATTGGAACTAGCAGCAATGATCACATTCCATCCTCTTTGCGAGCTCTTTCAGCTGCAATGCGGTTGCTTCAGAAGTATGAATTCAAGGAGAATCACGGAGAATGGATTAGTGATGTCAAGCCTAGTTTAGGTCCTGGAATAGCAGAACGCGTACAGGACGCGCTGAAAACCACAGATGAGGATATTGATGTTTGCCGATCAGTGAAGACTGAGCTTCTACCAGCTCTCACTGCTCTACTTGGAGATTGTGGAATACTTGCAATCCCAACTGTTCCCGGACCTCCATCAAAACTAAGAACTGACACGACCGAGCTAGAAGGATTTCGTGCTAAAGCTTTCAGTCTTTTATCAATTGCTGGAGTATCTGGATTTTGCCAGGTTAGCATACCTCTAGGAATACAAGATAATCTTCCTATATCAGTTTCTTTACTGGCAAATCATGGTTCAGATTGGTTCCTGCTAAATGTTGTTGAGGCTATTCACAATGTTCTCAAGGAGCAAATCTGAATTATGTGAGATTGACATTAAATTGTAAAAAACATAACTCGAGGAATAATTTGCTTATTATAATAATTTCATAACCTGTATCAAGGTCACATTTGTTTATTTTGACATCAGAACATCTATTTATTTACTGTGTGATGTTTAATTTATAACCATTTTGATCAATGCATTATGAGCTTGAAAGCATCATTGAGACTCTCTACAACATACTCATAACCGAGTCTATCAGCACAGCCCCGGAATTCATCAAACTCGTCCTCTGGAACTTGTATGCCAACTAAAACATTTGCACCAATTTGTCCCTTTTCAAAACAAATATGAAAGAAAGATCAAATTACTCCAAAATAATAGACACTTATAGTAGAATGGAGCTTAAAGGTTCTAAATAGGTACCTGTGCGCGGTAATGGATCAAACTTATATTCCAACGCGGACTGAAAGCATCTACAGCCTTCGACAAAGTACCAGCTTTCTCAGGGAAAGTGAATCGACAAAGAAGCTCATTGTGAAGATTTGATCTACCGCCTATCTGAACGATTTTTAGTAAATGGGAAAATCTTGAGTAATCAATACCTAATGAAAACACCATAGTGCACAAAGTCTTGGCTCTTTGCTAATGTATTCAAAACAGTTAGGAATGAGATTGATTGACTGATATTCTTTCTACTGATTGAGAATCCCTATTCTGAAATTCGATGATATAAATACGTTCGCGATTCATAAAACAACAATACAATTAACAAACAGGGTTCTATTTGAAGGATTTGATGAAATTCAGGATGTTACCAAATGCCTCAAGTGATCTTTGACCAAATCATTGTCTGTAAGATTAACCGTGTGCAGTTCTGCTGATATCATCCTCTGTATCAGAGCTTCAAGTTCGGGTTTTGTTCGGAGAGCAACCCTGCAGATCAAAACAGAACACAACATTTCGAATTATAAGGGCTCATGAAAAATGAGCCAAAGTATCGTTCAAAGATCAAAAACCTTACCTGTAAAGCACTACAGCTTTTTCATTGCTAGAATCATATCTGTACTTGAATTCAGTAAACTTCATTGTTGGTCCGACCTATGATCCAAGTTGATTTTTCAAATTTGTCAGAGAGACGGGTTGATTTCTCATATGGTCACTCAACTAATACTAGTTATTATCTCAAAAAGCCGCATTTCTTCTTGATTCTAATTTTCCTCAACAAAGAAAGTGACTTTTTGATATAATAACCATTAGTTGAGTGACCATATGAGGATTAACAGAAATATAGTGATCAAAATGGCACATTAAGTGCTCTATGTGACCTCACCTGTTCACAGAATCGTTTGAAGCTTCCGGGCTGTTCTGGCATAAAAGTAGCTAGCACAGCTTCGCGCTTTCTACCAACATCTGCAAGTTCGCTTATCAATCTTAATCTGTCAAAGTTCATATTGGCTCCACTTGTTATTGCTACTACATTTTCATTCTTGAGGCTATAGTACTTGCAGTATGCTTCAGCTCCAGCAAGAGCAAGTGCTCCTGCAGGCTCTAATATGCTCCGTTTTTCTTCAAACATATCCTATTTTTTTTCAGAACAGCAAGTTTCTGTCATGCCTAGTAAACCAACATTCAGATAAGAAACCAGTTATCTGTTACTTCTAGATTATTTTGAAAAGAGAGAATCATAAAAAACACATCTGAAGGATGAAATATTACTTTTTTGTGAGTTTCATATCTGAACTTTCAAGTGTTTCCATTTCATACCAAACTATCACCCACTATTTATCAGAACATACCTCGAAACTTATTAGACCAAGTGTGTGAATACAATTGTGAAAAGGCTTAATTTGCCCATAGAATTTCGTCCACATGACAACTGACTCATTAATTTTGAAGCGTGTTTTGCTAAATATATAGTTGATGATAGTTCAAGTAGGAAATACAAATACATGATAGTTCATGTATGAAACTCGCAAAAAAAAGAGAGTGATACTTCAGGTATGTGTTTTACCATTATATATACAAACAGAGATATTAACTAAAATTGCAATGGTCACTCTAATTGATAGAGCATAAACTAAAGGCATTGAAAGATTTGATTTTCATCAATACTAATGGCAACAATCAAACAGATAAAATCATATTTGTTGTAACCAAAAGCTTGGCTGCTAACCTTTATTGATGCACATATAGCATCGCGATTAACTAGGACCACCCCGTCTATTAATTCCTTACATAGACGGAAAGTTTCTTCACCAACAACTTTAACAGCTACGCCATCTGCAAAATTTCCAACTTGATCCAGTATGACTCTGTGACCATGGTGTAATGACATTGCCATTGCATTTGCATCAGATGGCTCAACTCCAATAATCTTTACATGAGGAGCAACTCTTTTCATATATGCAGCAATACCAGCTATGAGTCCACCTCCACCAACAGGTACAAATATAGCATGAATTTTGTGTTTGAGTTGGCGATTGATCTCCATGCCTATAGTACCTTGTCCTGCTATGACATGTGGATGATCGAAAGGAGGGATGAATGTGAGGCCTTCCTCTTCAGCCCTCTTTCTCGCATACGCTTGTGCTTCATCATACACGTCTCCCATAAGAACAACATTACCACCTAATCGTTTAACTGATTTCCACTGCTCATTTGGTGAAAATGAAGGAAAAAGACACGAGTTTAGAATAGAAAATGAGCTTACAACTGCTTAAACAGGACAGTTGCACCATAAAACCAGGGTAAACCTTTGTTGCTCCTGTTAGAAAGATAACAAAATTTCTCAAAAATAAAATTATCTTTGAATAACATTCGACACGCCTCAACGTATGGGAATCTTAGTAACTAGTTGTCTCACCCCATTTCCCCTTCCCTACCCCCAAGGTACGAGAATTTTCATCATTTTCAATATGTTCCAACAATCTTAAGGATGTTTTATTTTTATGACACATATTCAAGGAAAATAGTAACCACTGCTTTGTTACTTGGATATTTGCCTTCTTGTTGGCCCTGCTGCTAAAAATCATGGTGTATTGGGACATTTGATTGTGGCTCTTACATGGGGAATGATTACTTGGCTTGTCCCTGCTGGGAACTACACTGTTAGGTCAAAATTGAATTGTTTTACTTTCGAAATTTGTGTTGTGTCATATAAACTGGTATAAAGTGATTATTAGCTAGTGTTAGGCCTCAAATTTCCGAATATTTTTGGCAAGGTTATTTTTTTGCTAAAGTTTCATCTTGTGTTTGGCGTCAAACAACAAAATATAATTTATATTCATAGGTTTTAAAAATTATTTAAATACTTATAAATTTGTATTAATATATTAATCACATACTCAAACTTATTACTGATCTAGTTGAAATTATAATCAATTAAAAACAAATTTGTCACTTTTTTTAATCTTTTAATTAAGAAAAATTTTAAGCTATATTTTGGATGGTAGGAATGGCAAGTGGGGAAAAGTATTTTTAAAATTTTAGTAACGTAGGGACTAACAAAATTGAACTTTTTTGTGGCAAAAACTAATAGAAAGATCGAAACAAAAGTATGATGTACTCTCGATAAATTTACTTTAGATTCTCAAAAATATCTTTCTTCCGTCATTATTTAGGTAATAAATTTTTGAATGATGATATAGTGAAATTATAATATTATTTTTTTATTTATAAAATAATTTTTTTATATATATGTATTGCTCTTCAAAATATATTTGATGCTGGTTCTATAAAATTATGACAAAAAAGTTTCTAGAGTATTCACGAATATGAGGATATGTGCATGGCCTTCTATGCCCTCGTAATTGTCAATTTTTGGGGTTAGCCTTCACGATTATTGTCATTACATTGAATTTAAACCTCTTTATTTCCAATAATGAACATTGTTGTTGCTAATATCTTGACCAAATAAGAAATAATGAAAGTATTTTTGGATGAAAATTATTGACGATAAGAATATTTTTAGATCAAATTATGAAGTGATGATATTTTTATTTAATTTTGCATTATTTAAAATTATGTTTGGCTCTTTTTCTGTTGAATACATAATTCAAGTATTCTTCACTCTAAGAGGGTGAAAACAACATATAAGTTTCTTCACCAATAAATTCTCCCATATTTTCTTCTCGTTAGATATGAGATATATAGAAAATACTATGCTTTCTTCTGCTGGATTTTCTATTATTTTTTAATATTTTGTATACATGGATGACGAGGTCAAAATTATTTTTTACACATATATAATAAATGTTTAATTTTTTTTATATCTTAAATTCCCTAGTTAAGACAAACTAGTGCATGAAAACTCAAAAGATGTAAACAAAATACCCTAACCTTTATCTCAGGTGTAGTAATAGGCATGACAATGATGGCATTGCAGCCAAGTGTGTGAGAAGCTAATGCAACCCCTTGAGCATGATTTCCAGCTGATGAACAAATGACCCCTCTTTTCAGCTCATCCTCTGACAGTTTGGCAATCATATTGTAAGCTCCTCTAAGCTTAAAGGAGAAAACCTGCAAAATTGTGCATAATGCACAAGCAAATTAATCTCTTTATCATTGACTCCTTCATTTATTAATTATAGTTAAACTGATATCTAAATATATAATTTATTAATTTGTTTTAATTCAGCCCGCGCCGCCCCTCGAGAAACGTACCGGTTGAAGATCCTCTCGCTTGAGCCAGACGTTAACTCCGAACTTCTGTGAAAGCTTGGGCGCAAGCTGTAATGGCGATTCGCGTGCCACGTCATATACTTTCGTATCCAAAATGTCGACCAGATACTGAAATCCACTATCACCGCCATTACCGCCCACCGGATTATTTGGTATCAAGTACCCGGGATCGCACCGTAATGAGCTCGGAGACACTACCGGCAATGGCGGTGCCGTCGGAATTGTTTTGCTGTTGTTGACGATTTTAACAGTGTTAATAATGGTTCTCGCCGGGAAATTGGGGCCGGAAAAAAGTGAGGTTGCAGTTGGAGAGAAAGTAATAAGAGTTGGCATATCGATTGAACTATGCGCAAACAATGAATGTGTGTATCCCCAAGTTCACTTGGAGTAAGGCTTGCATATTCAATGTATGCTACCCCTACCCCTACCCCTAATAACAATTTGTCAAAAAGTGTTTGGCACCACGTGTGTATGTTTGTTGATTTGGTTCGATTAAAATAAATTTGAATTTTATCAAAAATAAATTAAGTACATCATTTTGATTTTGTCTTTCTTTTTTAATATGAATATTATTTAAAATTTATTTTGGTTAAAATTATAGATAATAATTCATATGAGTATACAATATTAAACTTCAATGTTGATAGGATTAAAGGTTGCAATCAAATTAAATAGAAAAGAAAATATTTACAAGCCCAAATTTAAAATAATATATCCAAACACTGAAAACTACAAAGTAATATATATATATATATATATAATGTCAGTTTGATTTAGGCTCACCCTTTTTTTATAATATAAATTAATAGTAGTCCAAGTTAATTTGGACTAGCACCATCTCGCCATAGCAAGGATAACTTGCCATAGCGGGATAGGACCCATCATAGCGGGATCGTCGGGGAAGAATTAAAAAGACATGGATTCTTTTATTTTCCTTTTTTCCTAGTATGTTAAATAGATGAGGGTCACTTTAGAAATCCTTCAAAGGTTGCTTTAAGATTGGGAAAAAGGGAGGGTGAAGGGATCCTAACGCTAAAAAGGCTATAATCAACGAATTTCAAGCTTGCCTCCACCCTTTTACTACCTGAAAGTCAGAAATTATATTAGAATCATTTAGCATCGGCTTGACGCACAAGTAAGCTAGACTTTTCCTTCTTGAATAGTTATAAACATGTTCCTATCACATAGTATAATATAGAATGACGGGAGAGATCACACTTAGGCATTCATGCATGGAGTATAGATGGCTAAGTGTGTGGTTATTACTGTTAGGAAGAAATGTATTAGGCGAATTATCATTAGTTTGTGACTAGCAGTAATAGTCTAGTCCTTGATTGCTTGCCTTAGTACTTTTTGTTGAGATAGTTATTAGTCCTTGTAAGTTCATGTGTAAAAAAATTGCTAGGTTATTGTGAGATCCTAAGACTTATGATAATAAGAGGGTTCAGTGTTTGGCTATTGACGTATGTATGTGGGGGGATGCATTTATGTTGACTTCTCCATGTGAAATACTTAAGTAATTTCTATTCATGAAATAAAAAGGATGAATGTGAAATGTCCTCATGTTGAAAATATCATATAACGAACCTGTTGATTTACTTTTGGTATCAAGTGTGATGGTTGTATTGTAGGTGATGGTTTGATTTTCCATCTATGATATATGTGCTTGTTAATTGCATTTTTAGTATAACTTGTATGCGTGTGAATGAAGAAAGATAGAACAAACTTAAAATAATGGCTAGTTGTGAATAATTGCATTCAATGAATTTCGTTATATAATTGTGCAAGTTGTAATATATTCATAGTGATTGTCATTGATTGTGATTGTGATTATAGATTAGATATCACATTTCAACACATTATTGGATCGAATATCGTATTCTGACGCATTATTAGATCGGTTGTTACATTTCAACACATTATCTATTTGACCGAGTGTCACATTTTGACACACCGACAATTCAGTTATGAGTTCCATGAAAAAATCATTGTTGATATGAATTTGTTATTTAATTATGCAAGTGTGTGAATTATTCATTGTGTTAATAATTATATTTGTGATTGTGGTTGTTGGATTGAGTACTATATCGATATATATTAGATCAGGTATCATATTTCGGCACATTGAATCGGGTGTCATGTTCCAACACAGATTGGATTGGTTGTCACATTTTGATATATATTGGATTGAGTGTCACATTGCAACACACTAGTCATTAGATTGGGTGTCGCATTGTCACACTTACAATTTTGGAGTGGATTTCATGAACCATTGTTGACTATTATTTGTGAACGAATATGATTACGTGTGTAATGACATAGAAATTGATAAAACTATAATTGATCATGCTCATTCTGTATAACAATTGGTATGAAAGGGTAAAAGTCCTAATAATACTATATTTATGATGTGGTTGTGCCCATCAATCTTATTATATTATAGCAGTCTGTTTATATTGCTAATAATCAGGTATATGGTTAAGTATGATAAAGTGGAGAGTAGTTAATGGGTTGTTAGGTAATGAATTGGTGATTTAGAGTCAAATTATGTGTGTTACTGGAGAATTAGGAAAGGAACTCCGAATTTCTATCTTCGTATAGGCCGCATCGGCAAAATAGGTCCCATTATGACGGATCAGAATAGGTACAAGGAGCTAAGTCTCAAACTTTATTAATGTTTCCATCTTGCGAGTAAGTTACGAAACATTTTAGGCCAGGCGTTGTTGTGAATGATCAAATTAAAGTTGCATATTGATTAGATCAAGTTAGTGATTATGGGTTCAAAAACTCCTTTATGCGAAATAGAAGGGTTAGGCCCTGATTTCTATCAAGGTTGGCAGAGGACTAATAATAAGGTCGGTTAATGTAATCGTGATGGTAAGAGTATATAGATAAAAGATCTTGGGTAGTATATTTTCTTGTTGTGTGCTTCTTCTGAAGATTTACTTTATATTATGTGATGGATTTCGTACTAATATTACTTTTACTATACCTTTTGGTATCGTCTGATTGCAGGATCGGTGATGTTCCTTAGGTGAAGACAAAGACGATCTCCAACAGCTTCTACTCTTCCTTCCTTATGGTGGGAGTTGTATCATCATATTATATTCTTCGAAGTTCTTGTACCTGTTTAGACTATATTCTTTGGGGATGTTAAATGTCTTTTTCTTTAAATTTAAACTGAATTTTTAACTTGATAATTATATGATCATTTCAGTATTATCTTATGTTTATTTCATCTTCCGCATGATTTATTTGGTTAGTAATTAAGGGTTCTCTGATCTAGGTATTCGAATAGATGCCCGTATGGCTCGATGGGTTAAATCATGATAAATTATTAGGTCATGAATGAATGTTTTACTTGAAACAATTTTAGATTTGTTGCACCATATTTTCAACGGCCTCAAGCAAATACTTCCAAGAACAAACTCAGTCCCTTCTTCGTTTGGAGCTTCTCCTCTTCTATTCTCTAGATTTTTATCAAAATTTCTTAAAGTCTTAAAAATGAATTCATGACCACACTTAATATTTTACCAACTTCATTTTTCCTTTGTATTTTTCTTTGTCAAATAGAGAAGGAAGTTCTTTGTCAACTGGGGAATTTACTGTAAAATCAACCTACCAGATAATGAGAAAAAGAAAAAATTTGCAACAGTGGACTGAAAAAATATGGATCAGGGAGATACCAATAAAGATTGCCTTCTTTCTGTGGAGGGCTTGGAAAGGAAGAATTGCCACAGATGATAACCTCAGGAAGATGGGAATTCAACTGGTGTCAAAATGCTATTGCTGTGAAAAAGGAGAATTAGAGACCATGGAACATCTATTTCTAGCAGCTCCTATAGCTCAAAAACTATGGAAGCAGTTTGCTAATTGTGCAGGGATACAGGTGGAAGGTAAACACTTACAACAACTTATCTACAACTGCTGGAGTTACCAGGGACCCCTAAAATTAAGCTCAGTTATACAGACAATTCCAGCTATTATTATGTGGCAACTATGGAAAAGAAGAAATGCAATCAGACATGATAAGAGTTATTCCAACTACATGATGACTATTCAGTGTCAACAAACCATTGTACAATATATAAAGAGTAAACATCCAGGGATTAGAAGACTTCCAGAAAGGTGGGATGAGATAGTGGACCTGCTAAGCATTTTAAAGCCTAAATTGTATTATATAAAGGTGACCTGGAAGCCAACACATGAAGGTTGGGTAATATGTAACACAGACGGGGCTAGCAAGGGTAATCCAGGACAAAGTGCATATGGCTACTGTATTAGGAATAGGAATGGGGATTTATTGTATGAAGAGGCACAAAGGATGGGAATAGCAACCAATATGGAGGCAGAGGCTAGGGCATTGCTGGAGGCTATATCCTATTGTAGGAGGAATGGGCT
>JBCEWC010013376.1:0-15115 GCA_038996855.1 Solanum aculeatissimum
GTTTCCACGTAAAATTCTTGGTGTCATTATTTTCATTTTATTCTCATTATTTTGCCATATCTATTTTGTGTTTGCCCATGTTTTCCCCAATAGGTTTGACTTTTTCAATGTTCCGTGGAAGGATGTTCAGTGCATAATAGCCCCAATGGAGGTAGCTTTGTTTCCATGGACTATATTGCATGATACCAATTTGACTCAAGACAAGATCAGACAACATTGGTTATTAACAGGTGCTTTAATGAGTGAAGCAACTGAAAGAATCAACAGATCACCTATCATTATTTTGGGACTGATCAAAAGGAAAGACAACATTTAATTTGGATGGATAAATAGTTAGCACTTAAGTAGCAAAAGAAAAGTATGAATGTACAAATACTGACCTAAAGCAAATGCCAATATATTTGGAAGAGGACGAGTGCAATAGAACAGAAAATGAAATTGAGATGCTGTCAGGAAAACAAAGAATGCTTCAACTTGAGACCCATACTTCTTGATTTGCACAACCAAATTAACATCACATCATTAGCTATCACCTTTTACTCCTCTAACTCAACAGAAAAGGGCATTTTTGGAGAATGAAGGTTAATCCATTCAATTTGTTCCCTTCTCATTTTTCAAAGTAATTGAAGGCTCACTATAATTCCCAGCTTGGTAAAAATCCCATTCAGATGAAGCCCTAGCTATCGCGTCTTCACATCTGATCTTTTCACTCTCGTCTCCACTTTACGTCTTCACACGTTGGTAAAAGAATAGTGAAGTAGATTTTGCGACATTATACATATCTTTCATTTTGACACACTATTCAAAGGTTTTGTGTACTCAATTATTTTTCGTGTTTGTAAAGATTTCGAAAACTGATTTGTAATGGGGTGAGTCCAAATTGCAAGCATCTCATTGTTGTTCTGTACAATATCAATCACAGAGAGACAAAGTATCAATGTTCCTATGAAAAGGGAGTTAACTAATTCTTTTATACAACTTATTAATGTAAATGACTTAAGGAGTCGGCACCCGTTAATGGATCAGAGTACAGTTGGATACATTGACGGTTTTGAAAGTTCTTTATCTGGTTGTACTATAAATCGAAGAACATTAAGTAAACAACAACCTACTTATTCAATGTGTATCTTTTGAAAAATTTACTTTGATATTCTATTAGACGCTCTACATCTTAAACAATTTCATTTGTTCCCGTCTCATTTTTTGAAGTAATTCAAGGCTCACCATGGTTCCCCACTTGGAAAAAATTCCATTCAAATGAAGCCCTGGCTATCCCGTCTTTACATTTGATCTTTTCAGTCTCGTCTCCACTTTACGACATCACACGTTGGTAACAGAATAGTGAAGTGGATTTGCAACATTATACATATCTTTCAATTTTTCACACGATTCAAAGGTCCTGTGTACTCAAGTATTTTTTGTGTTCGGAAAGATTACGAAAACAGATTTGAAATGGGGTAAGATCACACTCATGCCTAGTGAGTAGTTGTGTGTGTCGCATTGACTTCTCCAACAGAAGGAGGTTAGGTTCTCAAATGTGACAAGGTTTCCAGTAGATGATGTGTCGCTTCCTCAAAAGTGGCAGATCCCATGAAGCAGAAATTGTGAGCATCGAATGTGACTATCTGAATGTACCTCTTTGGTGGATTCTCTGTCATTACTATTGGATTTATGGTGCCAATGTTTCCCAACGGTTTTGCTACCAGTACACACATGTTCAATTGAGGAGCTGTTACTTCATGCACCAGCAGCAGTTACCCAAATATAATGACAAACTACATCAGTAAAGCACGAGCGAACTAAAACTTTAACATACACGTCTAAACACCTTTTAACTCATATTTATTATCTCAGTTGAAGACTTCAATATACAGAATAATGCTCTACACACTTTGAAAATTTAAGTTTCACTTCAACGTCAAATGCCCACACAATGATAAGTGTTCATTTGTTAGTCAAAACCAATCCAAATAGAAGTATCTGGGTGTGTGCTCTCGAAGTTGGAATGTTTATCTACAAATTCAAGCGAAATTATTTAGGTGTAATGGCAAATATAGTTATCCCATATTGCTGCCATATTACTTAATTTGTTGGTTATGGTCCGGTTGTTGTTTTTTGAGTGACACATTCTAAATCACCAAATTTATAAAGAGTGCTTCAGTACATACAATCAATCTTTAGTTAAAGAAAATGGAATTCCAAAGTTCCTTTTAGCGAGAGTCGGAGTGCTTTAATTTCTATTAACAAATACGCTAATACATTATGCATTACCACAAAAGTATGACATATATAGTATATAAGATACAAACATTGCTTAGGCAGAAGAAAGAAGTCATAATTTGGTACAAAATGGAGGAAAAGATTTATTTTTTGGCAGCTTGAATTTTCTGTTGGTTGTTTTGAAGAGCTTTGGCGGTAGGTTTTTTCACCCGCTTCCTTCTCGGGCTCACCGGTTTCGCTGTTGCGTCAACTATATTTGATGTTTCAGATTCCTCGATAGCTTTCTTCAGACACTTTGTTCACAACCTCATTGGTTTAGCTGATTCTTCCACTATAATTGGTGTTTCTACTTCCTTGACAGCTCTGTTAAGCAGATTCGGTCGTGGACTCATTGATTGAGCTTCATCTTCAACTACAATTGGTGTTGCCGCTTCCATTCTATGTATTTCTTGAGCAATTAAAGTCCTTCGGGGGTTCGAATTATTTAAATCGATCCTGAAAAGGAAAGTAAATTGCTTGTCTTTGCTCGACACCAACTTCCGGTAGTTTTGACATTTTTCCTTCTGCCAAACATGTATACATTGGGACTTGTCAGTGGATTGAGTAGGAACAGAGTTACAATGTCAAAAATTACTCTACAGGTGAGCATTAGTGGAACCCTCTAAATATAGTTCATACCTTAACAGATGTAAATTGTATGTACTCTTGCACGCCGCAACCAATTAAGTTTTCTGCTGCTTCAAAAAGTACAACGCGTGCACGATGTTCTCCTTCGCACACTTCAAGGCGTAAGGAGTATCTAATCAAATGGATGAGTAATCTAGTTAGTATAGAATAGTTGTCTGAAATTATGTAGTTAAAGAGTTGGCAAATCTAACCGCATTTCATAGTCTACATTCTCCAGGTTGCAATTGGTACAAGCTGCAATCTGTTCAATAACTTGTACTTTCTTGCGACATTTCTTGCAAGATGAATACCAGGGCTCATCTTTATTGAGTATGTCCAAAATTTTGGCTTTGAATTTGTAGAAACAAACCTGAACAATGAAAATAGGTGATTTGTGTCTGTCATTTTTTGGGTAAAGTAACAGTTTGACTGATGCGTGAAAGTATCAATTGAGACATACCTCGGTATCAACCATTAGCCCATCCAGAATATTCACCAGAGACACTTCTACAACTCTCTTCATTACTTTAGTAGGTGTTATGATGATATCTTTCTTGTCAGTTGTTATGCCTTCCTGCTTATAATTTCATTGCAGTTAGTAACTTGTATATCCACTGACAAGCAGTTTCCACTAACCTTAACAATTGGCTATTCTAAATTGGCGTTCTGGCAAGAAGGCAGCATACCAATCAGTGTATTATCAGAAATATTAACAAAAACAAGTTCATTCCCACTGTTGAGATGTTCAGGAAGTGAACCACGCAGACGGTTAAATGCTAAATTCAAGTAACTAATATTTGGCAAAGACAACAAAACCGCAAGTGGCGTTCCAGTAAGAGCATTGTTAATGATTTTCTCTTAAATCCAATAAATGCAAATTAGACAAGGCACGTAAATCTGAAAATTCACCAGAAAGTGCATTGTGTGACAGAACAATATCAGTTAGGCCTGGGATTTTAGAAATTTGAGGAAATTATAGTGAGGCGACGGAAATAAAGCATTTGGTATTACCAGGCTCGGAGGTCCATTGCTTTTTCAAACACTGGATTGATCAAGACGCTGCTAACGGGAATTGTCGATATACAAAAAGCACCTAGTGTGCAAAGGTAATGTTAGAGTTAAATCCGAGAAACGATAATAAGTAAATGTTGATTAAGCAGAAATATTACACGTCTGATACCTTTGTACATAGAGGCCTTAACGTCACATAAGCCAAGAATGGATTTATCATCTTTAAGTTTTTCCAGAAATGCCCCATCATTTTCGGTGAAATCTCCCCATAGAGTGACAGTTGTATGCTCCATACTGGATTATAAGTAAGTAGTGTTTAGTTAACAATAAAGAAGCAGACAAATATAGATGGTATAGTATGTATTGTCATAACTTACCGTTCATTGGTAACTACAATTTCTCAAAGTTTGCTATATTTTATTTCAACTAGGGGCTTCACCGTCACTAACACACATATCAAGTTTGCCAATCGGTAATGGACAAGAGTGTTACATAATTTGTACTGCATAAAGCGAATGAATGATATTTTGGGCGAAAAATTACCAAAGGTAGCGCCAGTGGGAAGTGTCTCAGCATGTGCCAAGGATACAAAGCCATCATAGAAGTTGTAAAGGAAAAACATCATAGGAACAATCCTTTATGAGCGTATTATCCGTAAAGGTTAGTTCAACCTCTTTGTGCACAGAGGAGTAGTAGGGGTTCACGCGATCCAAGCGACCATTAAGAATGTAGTAACTCTTATTTGGCTTGAAGGAAGCCTTCCACGTTTCGATATGCTTATTAAATAGTGTTGCTTGAATCTTTGTTCCCTAGTATTGAGCAATGAATGGTTGTGTAAGCATAGAAAGCATAAATGGTTGTATAGTTAGATGAATGTAAGTGAAAAAGGTGGTACCTCTTCATCAACTAATATGATCGTTCGGTAAGTCCCTTCATGTCTTGAGTTCTTGTAAGGTATTATTGAGCCCCTTCGTATGACAAAGACGCACATCACCGATTCAGTAGAAGTTTTTGGTATCGCGTTTATGGGGACACTTTGTTTTGCTAATTCAATTTCAGTGGCCATGTTGGTTGAACCTGGATAAGGAAAGGCATGTACGGAGATGAGGTGGCAAATATAGCAAGCAGTTATTTAAGGGTTTTTTTCCTAACAGGTATATGAAAAAGAAGCGCAAGTATAATTGTTTTGTTCAAGACACAAGAGAAGATGGGTAATAATGTTACAGAGAGAGCCAAAAAGAAATTGTGTATTAGGAAACACAATTAAACAAATGGAAAAAGGCATACGCAGAGACTCGACAATCAATGGGCATACTGTAAGTATATATATTACCTGCTGATGTTTAATAAATCTATATGTATTCAAAAACGAAATTGTATCGACTCTTTTGAGGATGAGTTATTTAGTATAGTTTCAAAATAACAATTACAAGTCTTCTAATTAGCACTATATAGACTAACTATAATACAAAGCATGTAAGAGTCTACACAGAAATAAAAAGGCGTAAAAAAACGTTAAAGCCTGATCAACCTATTTACATTAGTTAGAAAATCTGGAAAGGTGGACAAAGATGCACAGTTAGCCTTAAAATCAACACGATAATGTCAATAATTCTATGATAAAGCCGTATTATTGCGAAATGGCAGCCCAAGAATAACTATAAAGCGTGTAAGAGTCTACACATAAATAAAAAGGCGTAAAAAACGTTAAAGCCTGATCAACCCATTCACATTAGTTAGATAATCTGGAAAGGTGTAAAAAGATGCACAGTTAGCCGTAAAATCAACACGATAATGTCAATATTTCCATGATAAAGCCGTATTATTGCGAAATGGCAGCCCAAATCCTTGCATAACACAAAGTTGAGGTAGTTGCAAATATTGGGGAACTGGTGTATAAAACATAGGACGACAACATCAGTAAGGTGAGCACTTACTGTTTGCTGAAAGTCGCAGTAGACTGTCCAGAGCGATAGTGAAGATTAATTCTGCGTTAAAAAGGAGGAAAAGTGAAGATGGTGTAAGAGAGTGCTGGGGTTAGGGGCGTGACTTGCGGAAAAGTAACGGCGTTGCAGCAATTATAAATACCTGTATTGCAGAGTGTAGATTGTATTTTTTTGATGGGGAAGAAGACCGGCAGGAGTGTTATATAGGGTTGATTTGTGGCTCTTCGGTTTATAGTTTCAGGAGTTACAACGTTTGGAAGAAGTTGACGTTGGATTGGAAGGAGCAATAGGCACGTCGGTTGCCCAGAAGAGGTGTTACGGCAGACTAACGTTTAAAAAGGGGTTGTGTGGTAATGTGAGTCTATGAGGGTAAAATAGTAATTTGACATTAATTTAAGTATATGAGGGTAAAATAGTAATTTGACATTAGGAATTGTTGAGTTGGTGATTTTAAGGTAATATAGATATAGATATAGATATGATATGATATGATATAAGATAAGATTTATTTTCATTTGAGTTAATGTCCTTGGAAAATATAATGAGTAAATATGTATAGGACCCTATCAATTTATAGAATAAAATAGTAAACTTACTATATCAATAATTATTTTTTTAATAAGTGTATCATGTCAAAATTTGACAACTAAAAGTGAACGGAAGAAGTATTTTACAAAAAAATTAACAAAAAATGAATATTTAAAGAACAAAAAGATAAAAATCAAAGTGATAAAAAACTGACTTAATTGATTGATTTCAACATTTAAAAAACAATTTAATAAATTTGTTTTTCTTTTAATAAAAAAATCCATTCAAACCAAATAATCAATGATGCTACTAACAATATTGAGTTTTGACTTTTGGTGAATGAAATATTTAGTAAAAAAAATACAAATTTTATTAAGTATAACTGAACAGAAAAAAAAAAAAAGATTTTGAATATGAGAAAGTTAGAGAAAGAAATGGAAGCTTTTGTACCTTTTTTATAAGTGGGATCCAAAGTCCACTTAGCAAAGCCTGAGAGAACCTCATTGTATGCCACCTAATATCTATACCTCTCATAGAATAAAATTTTTCCCCAAATGGGATCTAAAATTTATACTGAATTTCCATCAACAAATTCAATCTTGAAACTTGTTCCAGCAGATTTCATCTATCACTGAAATACTCTCAATGCTTTCAATGAAACTCAGGTTTGTTTCTGTTTTCCTTTTAATCTCTATCCTGAATTTATCAAAACCCATCTGAGTGTACTCATGATGAAATTGGATCAACCTAATAACAATATTAAAGACTGTTGTTTTAGCTCCACTTTATTGAGGCATTTGAACTGAATTATCCCATGGAAAGCTCTGGTGTATCTTTTTCGACTGTGGGTTCTGTCAATGGATTGATTTGTCTTGCCAGTGTGACAGTCGACGTGTTTTTATGGAATCCAACCATTAGAAAGTACAAGAAATTGTCTCATTCTATATGTATATTGACGAGTAATTCTGATTTCATATATGAGTACTGTGATGATTATAAGGTAGTATGTATAGTTACAATTTACCTACATTTTAGCTTTGGGTACGTTTTGTGGTCTAGGCGAGTATACAGGTTGGAGGATCTGGAGTATTATTTCTATTGATATGGGTGATGAGAAATGGGGAAAGGTAGAGCCACCTTGCATTGGAGAAAAATATTTTTTTTTAAAACTATTATTGTTGGGAAATAATCTTTCTGTGCTATGTATTAACGTCCTCCACACTCCCGTAAATATGTTGGTTATGGAAGATGGGTTTAGAGAGTCTTGGCAAAATGTATACCATCAAATGTTTCAATGATCTTGAGAGTTGCTCTCTTTACCCATCGTGTTACATGTCAAATAAAGGTGAGACTCTGCTTATTTTTGGAGCACCTTGGATGATACAGAATAAAGAAGATAAACCACCGATTATAAAAAAGATATGAGATCAAAAGGATGATTCGATTAGATATGCAGAGGTTACTAACTTTGGTGTCTTTTTCTCTAAGGAAATCTACATTCAGAGTCTTGTCTGTACCCTTTCACAATACCAGTCAAAGATTAAGCAAACAATGAAGGCTGCAGAAGCTCAGATGAATGACAATTGTGTAACTAATGATCTGTAAGTTTCCACTTTATACATGTCTCGCAAGTGCAGTTCATTTGATAAAAATACATTGTATGTGTAAGGGACATCTTACATCACGTCTGCATGAGATCTTCTCTGTCCATTTCGTTTTTGCATATTCTATGAAACAACTTTTAGCGAGAACATTTATTGGGTCGTAGAGTTTGTTGTCTTGCAACACTCAAAAGTAAATAATGTTGGAAATTGATTCTCTTTTCGAGCAGCATTTTAAAGGAATGTATCATACCTCTAGTTTGAGTGATATGAAAATCATGACACGTGAATGCACCAATAACACTAGGCATAGCCATTGCTGTGATTATTGTTTGATCTATAGGGTCTTCTTTGTTGAATTCATGAAATAAGAGTCAATTTCTCAGGTTTAGTATCTACATTTAGTGGTTTTCCTTGTTGCCAATAGCTTGGTATTTTTCTCGTCAATATCTTTTCATCATTTTCGTCATTTGGTCTGTCAAATGCTGAAAGTTTTTTCAGTTTAGCAGTAACATCGACATCTACAGATTTGGTTGAAGGAGAAATCAATTAAGGAAATATGTGGATGCTATGAAATACGATCATGAGAGTAGAGTGTCGTTAACAGGGGGTTCATGGAGAAATAGATTTGGTATGAGGCTTTGTTTAATAAGGTCCTAGATACTATAGAGTACATGAATGTGAATTTTTGTCATCTGTGATTTCAAAAATTCCTTCTAGAATTTGTCGTTATCTTGTTCCTTAATAGAGTGGAAAAATATTATCTAAGTTGAAATTCTTACAGAATCCTATTACATTCTGGTTGATCTTCAAAATATTGAAACTTCACAAAGAACTAGGTGCAATGGTTATGTATTACCGAATGAGATAAAAAGCCTTGTCTTATGTGTCAAGTGAAACTCTATTTTACTCAGGAATCAAGTTAATGTAGCAAGGCAAATACATACATAGAAAAACAATGTCATTGTCTAACTTGTAGTATTTACTCTATGTTGTCATTGGTTTGACAAAGAACATGTAGTATTTACTTAATGCTGTTGTTTTTGACCAGTTTATTCTTTATTGATATTGAATCACAACATCACTCATAATTGAAGTATATGTAATCTTCGAGAACAATAATTTCTAAGGGTAAATGGGAAAGATTATTAATTTTTGCCTTGAACTTCTAAAATGGTTCATTTTATTTGTCATGTTTTTTATGAGCTCCTTGAAAAACAGCAATTAAAAAGGTAACTACACTAAAATATCCTTATTTTGATCTTAATTTAACACTGCTACTCTTTTCTCGCCACAATACTTTAAGTGTATTTTCTAAAAGAGTTGACGGTCAAAATCACACTTAAAGTATTCCACTTTTTTTGAGTTCCGTATGAGTAATTAATGTAAGTTGTAAAGTATGAAAAGAAAAATTGCCTTTTCTTGGATGACTAAATACGAAACAGTCCACAACAAATTTAGTTCAATTTTCGAGGAAATTCACCGACAAGCTAAAAACGCATATGAGACCTAATAATTTTCCACATTACACAGCAAGTCAATGAAACCTCCTCCGTCGAAAGCTCAAATTTCTGCAACGAAAATGGAATCTGAGGGAAATGAAAACATCCATCAAACCAAAAACTAAGCAAACCCGCTAACCACCATTCTCAATTTTCATCAATTTCAGTGCAAGATTTTTTATACCTAAATGGTATCTGAAGCCTTCCATCAACCCCCAAATGGGAGCAAACTCACAAACTTTGCTGAATTTTCATCAACTTCAATCAAAGATTCAATCTTGACAATCTCCATTCTGCCAATAGAACTCATCATTGAAATCCTCTCTAGGCTTCCCATGAAATCTCTCTTGCAATTCAGGTCTGTTTCGAAATCTTGGCTTTCTTTAATCTCTAGCCCTGAATTTATCAAGGCTCATCTCAGGGTGTCTGCTGATAACAAGGAGTGTGCTCAGCATAGGCTTATGCTGAAATTGGATCGAGCTAATAATAATCTTAAGGATTGCTCTTTTAAGTCTCTACTTTGTAATAATGAATCTATTATCGAGACAAATCACTTAGATTGTCCCATGGAAAATTCTGATGTATCTTTCTGCATTGTGGGATCAGTCAACGGATTGGTCTGTCTTGCCAGTGGGACAGAAGACTTGTTTTTATGGAATCCAACTATCAAAAAGTGCAAGAGATTGTCTCATTCTTCACATAGATTGCCAAGTACTACCAATTTCATATATGGTTTTGGATATGACGAGTTCCATGATGATTATAAGGTAGTGTGTATTGTTGCATTCTGCCAACAACGTGGCAGTTTTTCTACTGTTGAAGTCAAAATATATAGTTTAAAGAGTGATTCTTGGAGAAATATGGATGATTTGGGGGATACGATGCGCTCCGTGAGTTCTGGTACATTTTTCAATGGGAAGCTTTATTGGACTACTTCTTATGGTCTTGGTAAGTGTAGAGGTCGGGGAACCTGGGGTCTCGTTTCTATGGATATGGCTGATGAGAAATGGGGAAAGTTAGAGCCCCCTTGCTTTGGAGAAGAAGATTATGGTTTTAAGCTAGGAGTGTTGGGAAATAATCTTTCTGTCCTTAGTATCAACATCCACCTAACTCGCGTAAATATGTGGGTTATGGAGAAGTATGGGATTAAAGAGTCTTGGACAAGAATGTATACCATCAAATGTCTCGATGATATTGAGAGGTATTTTCTTTTCCCATCCTGTTACATGTCAAATAAAGGTGAGATTCTTATTATTTATGGAGCACCTGGGATTATACAGAATCAAGAGGATACACCACCAGTTATCAAAAAGATATACAATCCAAAGGAGGATTCTATTAGATTTGCAGAGGTTACTGACTTTGGTTCGTATGTCTTGAATGTAATCTACATTGAGAGTCTTGTCTGTCCCCTTTCACAAAACCAACAAGGATTAAGTGATAATAAAGGGTGCAGCTGCTCAGATGAATGACAACTGTGTGACTAATGATTTGTAAGTTTTCACTTTATACATGTCTGGCAAGTGTGGTTCAAATCTTCTTCTTTTGTCAAATATAGAAAAAATATGTTGCATATTTAGGGTTATTTTAGAAACAACTTCTCTACCTTCTCAACGATAGGGGTAAGGTTCGCAGACGCTCTACTTCCCAGACCCTACTTGTGGGAATACATTGTTGTTGTTGTTACATTGCATGTTTCAAGGGACTTTGTCACACAAGGTCTGCTTGAGATCTTCTTTGTCCTTTTTCTTTTTGCTTATTCTATGGAACAACTTTCGTTTGAGAACATTTATTAGGTTGTAAAGTTTGGCTTCTTCAAAACTGTAAAACTAAATAATGTTAGAAATTGATTCTCTTTTCCAGCAGCATCTTGAGGGAATGAGACATACCTTTCATGTGAGGGACATGAAAATCATGCCAAGTGGATGCTCTAATAACACTAGGCAAATCATGAAAATCATTGCTAATAGCTTGATATTTTTTCATCATTCTAGTTATTTGGCCTGTCAAAGGGTGAGAGTTCTTTCAATTTAGCCTAACTCAAATTGAAGGAAAAAGCAATCGAGGAAATATTTGGATGCTATGAATTATAGTCATGAGGCCAGAGTGTGTGGTTACCAGTAAACTGAGGACTATACTAGAGTACATGACAGTGAAAATATTTGTCATCTCTGTTATTTCTAACAAAAAGGTTATAATTTGTTCTTATGTTCTTCCTAAATAGAGTGGTAAATTGTATGTAAGTTGAATTTTTGAGATTGGGAAAAAATTACTAATTTTTGCAAAAACAATGTCATTAGTCTGAATAAAATGTATTTACTTATTACTGTTTTTTTGTTGATCGTATAAGGCATTACATTGTGGAATCCAGGGGAGAAAGGGTGAAACAAGGTAAACTTAACTGTAAAATTTAGTGCAATGTTACTAAGGTTAAAAAGGGAAAAACAAAATAATTGCATCTACAAATTCTTGCTAGGTATTCTGTAATTTTTCTGTAATTTTCAAAGTTCAATCATGTCTTTTTCATAACCGTGATGTCCAGGCTTGAACCCGAGATTTCATGATTCTCACCAACTTCATTGGCCACTAGGTCACTCATGCCCTTGGGTGTAGTAGATGATGGATTTAGCATTTACATCTTCTACTTCAGTTACAAATATTTTCCAAGCTGAATTACTTGCTCTCTTACATGAATTGACTATAGCTTTTAAGCATAATTTACAGCCCCGGGAAGTTAATGTTGATGCTTAGGAAGTAAAGTTACTTTATAACATTAACATGTACAACTGTTCAATCTTGGATGATTGCAGGTGCTTCCTCTGGAGGCAGAGTATTCCAAACGTGATCCATATCTACAAAGAACAGAACAGAATAGTTGATAGCTTAGCAGCAATGACCACCACCACTGAAAGAAGCTCCTCTCTAAGACTTTTTTTGGAGGGAAACTGGGGGGCCACATGCATCATTGGAAGACATTTTTAGCGCTGGTAGAAATGGAGTTATATCTGTTAGGAGGGTTAATGCGCTGACATTCAACCCTTCTTAATCTGTGTAATATTAGCAGAAATGGTAGCATAGCAACAAATGGGTAACTTATTACCCATTTTTGGTAGCATAATATGTTGGATGTCAATCAGTAAGAGTACTGCTCTGATATATTTTGTTCTATTTTGGGATTTGTTTTGTTCGCATGAATAGTTTTTAAGGATGCAGTTTAAGTTATGAGTATACAGTACAAATGTTTTTGGCCTGGAGAATTACATGTTTGAAGGTAGGCATACATAAAGTTTCCTTAAATATATAATTATATCTTAATTATTGTACAATTACTTCAATGACCAATTAAGAATAAAGATTATGAGTGCACCACAAGCTTTAAATAAATTAGTTGTTGGCTGTAGAGTCTGAATACAAGTCTACATTTGTTAATTCAATTGATTTTAGGCCAATTTAAGTTGGTTTACCTGATTTTAGATTTGAATTGAATGGGAAAAAAAAATATGAGAAAAAAGTGATCAAAGAATAGAATTTCTAAAAAGAAAAAGCATTTAACAAAAAACACTTTGGGTTTTTCAGAAACTTGACAAAATAGAAGCATCAAGTTAAAATACTCCTTGCCGATGCACACGTTGCTAATTTTCGAGAACAACGTTTGTCATTGTTCTAAAAAAAAATAATGGTTAAAAATTGTCATGACTCGATTACTCAGACTGTGATGGCACCTATCCCGACCCATCGGTAGGTACGTCTAACCCGTAGTCCGGAACCAAAAGCAATGGACTACCTAATGGAAGACAACTCTACTTAGTAAAAGCTGCCACAATAAAGGTAATATATACAAATGTCGAATAAAACAAGATACCAAACCCATCCCAAGACCTGACATCAGTCAATATTCGAGCTTCTAATTACATAAAATATGAATACAAGGTTTTTCAAATATAACATCAGTACAAACTATCTCGGGATACAAAATAAAGATGAGTACAAAAGTAGTAAGATGGAAATCGACAACTCCGGACGCCAGGAGCTCACAAAGATCTCTGAAATCCTGAGCTAGTTCTACATGAAAAAAAATCAACAACGGGGACTCACACCACGATTTGCAGGAGACAGAAATAGTGTGAGTACCAAAAAATGGTAATCAACAGGCATAGGCCGACTGAGGTCTACATATAAAGCAAGTATAAATATCATGAAAATAAGATAAGTAAAGCACAAGTATAGAATTAAGCCAAACTAACAAGCAATTAAATATATAGGATGACGAGAAGAAGTTAGGAAGCATACCTGGGAGGATCAGGTCTACCGTCTTCTAGCATGAAAGATAGGTTACAAAGTCAAACGACAATAACAACGAAGAATAACTATAGAGTCTAGCTAATCCAACAACCTAGGAACTAGTTCAAACCAACCTAGTCGGACACATACTCAAACTCAAGAGAACAATCACACTACCATAACTATCAAGTCCTTGCAAAATAGAACAACACAGACAGTACAAGTATAAGCAAACAAAACCAATCGGCATAAAATACCACCGAAGGTTCAAGCAATAAACAAAACCCTGACCCCTATCTTTGAGAAGGTAACAATAACAATAACAATGTATTCCCACAAGTACGGCCTGGGAAGTAGAGCGTCTGCGAACCTTACCCCTATCTTTGAGAAGGTAGAGAAGTTGTTTCTAAAGAGCCCTAAATATGCAACATATTTTTTCTATATTTGACAAAAGAAGAAGATTTGAACCACAGTTGTCACTTGCCAGACATGTATAAAGTAAAAACTTACAAATCATTAGTTAGATGCCAGACATGGGATTAGTTATACTTATCTCTAAAAGAAAGCTTATGTAATCATTTTTCTTTTCTTTCCTACATACAAATACTTGACATTTCGGGGAATCTTAGTAGCTCAGTTGGTTGGCTACCTGAACTTCCACCTTGTTGGTGAGGGTTCGATTCTCCACATTGTAATTCCTTTCGCTACCCCCAATTAAAAAAAAACTTGGCATTTCATGTTTCACTTCACTAAAAAGGAAAGACCAAAGTTTCAAACTCATAACATTTCATGTTTAGTATTATCTTCCTCCGCATGAGTTGTTTGTGTGGTGTACCTAAGCAAATTCCATTTTCTCTTCAACGCCCTTTAACTGGCATCTATGTCCTCCAACTTTCGGTGTACATAAGTAGACACTTAAAGTTATATAAAATTGAACAAGTAGACATACGCGTCCGGCGTGAAATACATGTAGGATGCCATGTAAGCTACAAAATTTCCATGTAGGATGAATGTGCCTAATTATTCAATTTTATATAAGTTACGTGCCTATTTGTGCAGACTCAAAATTAGACGACATAGATATCAATTGAGACCACGTTAAACGACACATTTATGTCTTATGTCTATTATTAACTATAATCGTTTATCAAAATATTGAACTTATCATATTTAGAGAATTATATATTAAACATTTTCATTTTATGTATAGCTTTTTCAGGAAAATATCACGTCAATTCTGAACGAGTAAAAATGGACGGATAGACATATCTGTTATAAAACTGATTCTGAAATTAACTATAATAAATTTAAGGCGAAACAACAGCAGAAGAGAAAGAGGAAGGAGAAAATTTTCTTACAG
>JBCEWC010013377.1:0-15112 GCA_038996855.1 Solanum aculeatissimum
TATATATCCTTTTAGCATATTATTTTAAATTTGACTTAGAATTTCGGATGAATAGTCCATAGATATTAGTAGGATAATTACCTTTTTGAGTTTCTTTTATAAAATATTTACTATTTTTAAAAATATTTTTTTGTTTACTATCTAGGTATACTATATTTAGAAAATATTTATAACAATTGTACTATGCATTAAAAGTGAATTATATATATATATTATAAATGTATTATATTTATTCAGGTAAATATTTTGCATTATGTGTTAAAAACGAATTATGCATGTAATATAGATGTATTATACTCTATATAAAAATGAATTTGCATTCAATATAGATGTATTGTAAGTGTCTTAAAATGCATTAGACTTATTTTGATTAAAAAAAATTCTAAATTATATATTTAAAATGAATTATACATGTATTAAGATTAGTTCATATATCTATACATGGCAAATAATTTTTAAATATGATATATTTAGGTAAGTATTCTATATTAGTAACTCTAAAGCTCAAATAAAAAATCAATTCAATTCAAATACTAGCAAAACAATAAAAATAAAAATCCAACACTAAGAATGACAATAATAATGAATATTTGTTCTTTAGTTTTACATTGGTTTAGATAATTAAAATACATAACCTAATTTTAATTTTTCTTAATATTTACTCATGTAATTAATAAGTACTTATTACACTTGTTTTAGAATGATTTAATACTTTAAAGTCATTATATTTTCATTATGTCTTATTTTAGCATGATTTACTACTTTAAAATTATGATCATCTTCATTATGAATTATTTATTTGTAATATTTATTTTATGCGATCTCATTATTATTTTTTGTTTAATATTTTTGTGTCTTTGCTAATATCATATTTTGTGTTTTTCTTAAAAAATCATCTTAGATATTTGTATTTTGGTAGGTCTAAAGAAATATTTGAATCATAAGTTAATTATATGTTTTTATAAATACTTTATCAAAAAATTCGAAAAAAACCCTAAAAAATCCGAAAACCCGAAAACCCGAGAAATTAAAAAAAAACCAAAGTTGAAAAACCCAAATTTTATTGGTTTTGTTTTATTTTTATATTTAAAAATCCAACATAAATGATTTGATTTAGCATTTAAAAAATTCGAACCAACTCGGTACATGAACACCCCTATTGGTTACAATTTGTAAACAATGTCTTTATGTTGTTTGAGAAAAATCTCTTTCTTTATCCAATTTAACACATTCTCAGTTAAAAAAGAATGACCTTTTTTTTTTGGCAACATTTTAATTTTAGCTTTCCACGTGGCATGTTTAAGACCACAAAAGTAAAGAATATTTGAGTACATTTGACATAACTTTAATTTAAAACCACAAAATTGAAAAGACTTATTTATTTTCTTAAACTCTATGTCAACTCAAATTAGGTCATTCTTTTTTAAACGGAGTGACTAACAAATTAACAATATCACACCAAGCTTGCTACATGATGAAACATGTATTGAATTGTATGAATCTTATAAATTAAAATCTTAATGTGATAGAAATGATGCAATTTTATTTTGATCTTATGCTTGCAACACTCACCACATGCGCTCCGACTCTTTTTTGGTGTGTGTGTGGGGGGGGGGGGGTTAAATATGGCCATTATCCTTTTTATTCATCATAAAAAGGGTTACAAGTTATCTAGAAACAGAGGCCCAAACCCATTAGCTCAAAAACCATTACAAAACCCCTTCTTCCGTGGAGTGCCTTATCAGTTTCCAAATTGAGCCTTCTCAAGTACTCTAAAGTTTGATGTATCTGGAGACTTTGACTAATTTGCATTTCTGGCTTTTGTACTTTTGGGTGATTAATCTCAACTGAATCTACATTCTGATCATGAATCTCTTCCTTGTTCTTGTCCTCCGAGACTAGTATGTGCATTCTTCCTATCTTTTCCTTCTCAGATTCTTGGTTCTCATCTTTATTCATTTTTTCAACAGTCCCATGGAAGAATATTTTTTGTGATGCGAGGTTTTGGATCTTGAAAAAAAAACCCTGAGTAAGTGTAATTGTATCATCGTCTTCAATGCTAACAATCTTATCAAAGTTCTTGGACTTTCGCTTCTTCTCCGTCCAGACAAGGCAGAGATGATTGTTATGGAGGTCAAATCTTTCTTCTCTGGGAAGCCTACCACGTAAATCTGAAGTGAAGCCCTCTTTTTTGGTGGGGACATTTTTGAAAGCTAACCTGATACATATGTAGGAGTAGATTCTGCAGTTATGTAGATAACTTCTTAGGATGTAAATGCTATCTCCTACCCCCTGTTTTTGCACCCTGTGATTAGTCCCCATAAGGTTTGATAGGCTTATTTTTGATGCGTAAAGTGTAGATCTGAGCCTTATCATAGTTAACTATCCTTTTGCACTGCTTAGGGAGTTCTTGAAAATTGTAAAATTGTAAACTCCCTCCTTGATCTAAGGCTTGGTTTGCTAAGTTATCTGTCGGTTGATTGGCTTCCCTGTAAATGTAATTAATGTTGACTTGAATTGAATGCATGTATGCCTGAATCTCTTCTATTTTCTCTTTGATAGTCCAAGAAATTTTCTGTTCCCCGAATAATTTTTAGAAGACTTAGGGAATCAGTTTCCAGAACTAGATGATGAACCTGATTATGTAAGCAATATCTCAAACACCTTAGAATTGTCATTGTTAGTGCTTCCATGTTGGTTTTATAGCCCATTTCCTTTGCTTCAGCATACTTAAGTTTGCTATAGTGATCTCTTAGACAGAAAACATAGGCACCCGTTCCAGGGTTACCCCTACAGGCTCCATCAGTAGTGCCTTTTATCCGATTAATGGTAAGAAGAGTCCATCTCACAGGGTACTGGTACAACTTTGTCTGAAGGAGTCCAATGTTTGAATCAGTCCTGCCCAGCCCTTTGGGGTCTGAATCCAGGGGTATCTAAGCCTTTTCACAAAGAATAAGAGTTGTTGAAATTGATAAACTAGAGTGTCAAAGGTCATATCTTTTTCATGCCTTCTAAAGTTTCTTCTCCTCCAAAGGAGCCACATAATGATGAGAGGGACAACCTTCATAATAGGTTGTAATCTCCTGGATATATTTATGGTCCACCACCTTGTGATTTAATGCTGAAGGTGGAATTTCTCCATGATTATACCTGTACAAAAAGCAAACTGCCACCATAGATTCAATGATATGGGGGCTGTTAGAAATAGGTGGCTCATGGTTCCCTTCCCACCCCTGTCATAGCAGTAACATTTAGAGGCTAGACACACTTTCATCCTCTTGAGATTATCTTCAGTAGCCACTCTCTTTTTCCAGACTCTCTATTGGAAGAAACATATTTTAAAAGGGACCCCCTTAATCTATATGTTTTCCATCCATCATATATCATCCTTTTTTCTCCTAAGAGACTAGAAGGCAGATTTGGTGGAGAATTATCCATTGGGCTGAGGCATCCACCAAACAACACCTGCTTCATCATACAACACAGGGCTAATATTGTCAGTGATGTGATCCACCAAAGTTTCATCTATGACCTTACACAATTTGGCTCTGTTCCAAGTTCCATTTCTTATGAAATCCTCGACTTCAGGCTCATCCTCTCTCCCCCTGCTCCACAAGATAATAAAGGGCCCCCATCCAATTATCCAACCAAAATCTCACTAAACCATTCTTAATTTGCCACCAAATACCTTGATCAATCTCTTCTTTGATTTCAGTCATTTTTTCACACATTAGATCCACCTTTACACACAGCTAGAACAAGGTGGGTCCTCTTGCAATATTTGTTCCACATGAATGTGCTCCACTATGAGTCCACATTAGTTCTGAATTTCCACCAAATCTTGGCAAAAAGATCCTTGGAGATGTCATGAAGTGATTTAAACTCCACACCTTCTTCACCATATGGGAAACATAGGTCATCCCACTTGACCTAATGTTTCCCTCTTTCATCACCCACCTTGCCCAGAAAAAGGACGCAAATAATTTATGAATCTGGTCTAGGACCTTCTTGGGGGGATTCATCATAGATTGGAGGTATATAAGAATTGAGGTCAAAACACTATTAATAAGGACTTGTCTGCCTCCATAGGTCAAGAACTTATTGTGCCAACCCTTAATTCTCTTGGATATCTTACAAAGCAATCCTCAAAGTAAGTGACCTTTCTTCTACCAGGAAAAATAGGACAACCCAGATATGTTAAAGGAAAATTTCCAATCCTTAGACCAGAAATTTTCCTCAGTCTACTAGAAACAACCAAAGGGCTCTTGTTATGGACATAGAAGAAGCTTTTCTCCTTGTTAACCCTTTGCCTTGGAACTTTCTCATAACCGTTGATAACCTTCATCATCTGTAGAATAGAATACTTGTCTCCTAACCCAAACAGAATGGTATCATCAACTTAGGCAAAGTGATTAATTTGGGGGCTCCATTAGGCATGCCATAGCCAATATATCTCCCATCATGAAATAGATTATTTAGGCTCCTTGATAACACCTCTGCAACAATGATGAACAGAGTGAGAGACAAAGGATCACCTTGTTTAACACCTTTGGATGATTGAAAAATAAACATGGGGTCTGATTATTAATAAGAACAAAGTACCAATTGTTGCAAAGCAACCTCCAGACCAGGTCAATTAGAACCTCTGAAAAGCCAAACCTTCTTAGCACTTTAGTCAGAAAACCCAAGAAACCCTATCATAAGCCTTTTCTATATCTAACTTAACCACTACATTGTGATATTGATTTCTTTTTACAATATCTCTTATGATCTCTTGTGCTAGGAGGACATTTTTCGCAATGTCTCTTCCTTTGACAAACCCTCACTGATTCTTGGATATGATTTTTGAGACCACAATAGATAATTTATCAAGGTTAAGTCTAGAGACGATTTTATTCACAAAGTTGCACAGACTGATAGGCCTAAGATCCTCCAGCCTTTCCACCCTCCCTTTTTTTGGAATAAGCACCAGGTTAGTGTGGGTAATGAACCTTGAAAGTTGAAATCCACAAAATAAGGCCCTCACCATATTCACAATGTCTCCTTCTACAATGTCCCAAAAATGTTGATAAAAACATGCTTGTGAAGCCATCAGGCCTACCTGCACTGTCCACACTCAAGTAAAAAACCACCTCTTAATCTCTTCACTGCTAGAGATTGCTGTAATGACTTCATTCTCGCTCTCAGAAATCAACTGAGGGATACAATTTAGCATTCCATAGTCTTTTGGAAGGTGGTCCTCAGTGAATTACTTTTCAAAATATCTAACAACCTCAGTCCCAATATTTTCCTCAATATTAATCACATCCCCTTCCATAGTTGTGATTTCATCTATTCTCAACCTTTTCCTTCTTCCATTAACATAGGAATGAAAGAACTTGGTATTCCTGTCCCATCTACGAACCATCTCATCCCAACCTTCCGTCTCTAGTAATCCTCCTCAAGATGCCAATACTTCTTCAAATCCACATTATATTTATTTAGCTCCTCTCTATTTTACATAGAAGGATTAATCTCAAATTGAATTTCCTTTACCTTTACTTTCTCCTCTAGAGTAGCCACTTTCTAGAAGATATTCCCAAAAGAGTTTCTATTCCAGATTGATAGGGCAACCTTAACCTTTTTAAGTTTAGCATGGAACACAAGGAAAGGATCACCCCAAAAAATTAGCTTCTAATTCTCACTCACTACCTTCTTAAACTGTTTATGCTTTAGCTAGAAGCTCAAAAATCTGAAAGGTTTTTTACGAACCTCCAACTGAGAGTTACATAACACATGGAGGGGAGCATGGTCTGAACCCTGCCTGATAAGATGATGAGCCAAAGACAAAGGAAAAATGTCCAAGAACTCTTGGTTTACTAAGATTCTATCCAACCTTTCAAAGATATAAACTCCTTTAATCCTCCCATTCCACCAGATGAATTGACTTCCTTGTGTCCTTAATTCAGATAAATCGCAATAACTGATACACTTAGTAAAATCCCAAGCATCCATAGAGTTGAAAGATAACCCACCCATTTTCTCCTCCTTGGAGAGAATGACATTAAAGTCACCCCAATGATCCAGGGAACCTTAGTATTATCAACAACACCATATAAAGCTTCCCACAATTCTAGTATCTCCACAACACTACTTCTGGTATACACACTTGTCACTTTGAATTGTCATTGATTGAAGGTGAAAGTCATTGTAACCTACTTACCTAAGTCTTCTATGTCTACAACACTCGAGTCCTCAGACTAAAAAATCCATATTGTAGAGCTAGCGTTGCAAAAGAATTCCCAAAACCTAATGTCCTTGCATATTGATCTAATTTGACAGCCTCTTGAAAACCATAAGACTTATAAAAGAGTAATGAAGTCTCCTATTAAGGTCAATCAGTCTCTCAAAAGCTTTTTAAGTTTTCATTGATCTTATATTTCAAAAATATAATTTGTCTATCATTGATCACTGTGAACTCCCCTATCCTTGCTACTCCTTGTTTTAACCTGAAGAGACAGGGTGTTATGACTTCTTTTTGCCCCACTCCTCAATACATCCACATGACAAGGGGAGAGATCCCCATCCTTAGTAATCTGAACTATATTTTCATCTATGTTGTCCACCTCTTCTGACTCTTTTGAGACTTCAAGCTGATCTTCTAGGCTAACCACTAAATCTGGAGGAACTATTGGATTAGGATTATCAAGTAGATTGATACTTTCATCTAGATCATTGCTGGTAGATCCACTATTGTCCTTATTACATCCCATGACATCACCCTTGTTAGCACTCCCAACATCCTTTAATTTATCTGAAACATATTGAATTTTGTTGTCATTGTCTTGACTCTTTGTACTTGCTACCTTCTCTTCACTTTCACCTCCTCCTTCTGATGAAACTTTTCATTGACCCAGTCTTTTGTTGTCAATACTTTGTTGTCATTCTCTTTTGGTTCATCCACCTTGTTGATTTTATCTGCAACTTCCAAAGCTTCAAATTGATTATTTGTTTGCACTGCATTGTTGTCCTTCTTCATTCTCCCTTTAGCATTCTAGACCTATTTCCCCTTTATGCTATGGACTCCCTTATTCCTGCCCCTTCTCTCTTTATGTTCCTTAAATTGGTCCTCCTCTTTTTCAGCAGTTCCATTGTGATCAGTCTTGTTTTCCTTATCCCTTCGATCATTCACCTAGTCCTCAGACTTAGGATAAAGTTCTGGGTGGAGAACATAACATTGTTGTTCATTTTGTCCCTGGATCTTGCAGTTCTCGCAATATTTTAGGACGTAGTCATAGTTGATGTTA
Source organism: Solanum aculeatissimum (assembly GCA_038996855.1). NCBI lineage: Eukaryota > Viridiplantae > Streptophyta > Magnoliopsida > Solanales > Solanaceae > Solanum > Solanum aculeatissimum. The sequence goes on from JBCEWC010013377.1 coordinate 7,287, forward strand.
ATCCATCTCAAGAGTTCATTTAACAATTTATGTTATTGAACTATTTTTGACATTGATGTATATCTTCTTGTAGCCCGATGTTGCAGCTCCTGGTGTAAATATACTGGCAGCAGTTCCTCCTGCTAAAGGAGAAAATGGATTCAAACTTATGTCAGGAACATCCATGTCAACTCCTCATGTCGCAGGAATTGTTGCACTTCTTAAAGCTAAACATCCGAATTGGTCCCCTGCTGCAATTAAATCTGCAATTGTTACAACAAGTATTGATTTAAATTTATGTATTAAAGTATTATAAGATTCATCCTAGTTAGCTTGGCCTCAGTTGATATCTATGTCATTCAACTTTGAATGTGCCATTTAAACTTGTATAAAATTGAATAAGTAGACATACATCTACATAATACATATAGGATGCCATGTAGGATGCAAATTGGTCAAGTAGGACGCCACATGGGACATGCATGTGTATTTACTTGTTTAATTTTACATAAGTTTAAATGTCTAATTGACATCTTAAATCAAATTAAAGGGTACATTTATGTGCTTGACCTAAATTTATCAAAATTTTTGCAAGTGCATAATTTACATTCCTGTTTTATACCAATTCCATTGACAAAAAAATATATGCGTTATTGTTATACTTATAGAAATATTTTAACCTATTACAACATATTGTCTAAGTTATTAAAATTAAGTCTCTTATCTGTTGGGCATAAGAGGCCTTCATAGTCTACTTCGTTGATTTTGACTTTGGATAAAACATTTTTATAAATAAACTAGTTATTGTTTGGAACTCTAGGTATAAACACATAATAAGAAGGTACAACAATTTTTTTTTGTTTAAGTAGCTTCTTTCTCTTTTAGTGTGACAAAAAAAAAATCTGATCTTATAAATATTTTTAATTGTGTAGCATGGAATGAAAGACACATATGAACCTGAAGTATTTTCAGAAGGGGCAGGAGACAGACTTGCTATTCCATTTCATTATGGAGGTGGCATTTGTAATTCAAATGGAGCTATGGATCCTGGATTAATCTATGATATGGATAAAAATGATTATTCGAATTATCTTTGCAGTTTGGGTGATGGTAATGAAAAAGTTTACAATGCAACAAGAATTACATGTCCCACTAAAGTACTTTCTCGGTTGGATTTGAATCTCCCTTCAATATCTATTCCAAATCTTGAAAATTCAGTTACTATCAAGAGAACTGTTACTAATGTTGGAGATGTCAACTCTATATACAAACTAGTTGTTAAGTCTCCAAGAAATACTGCAATTGAAGTAAGTCCAAATGTATTGATGTTCAATTCCAAAACACAGAAGATATCTTTTGAGGTCAAAATTACATCTACTCAATAAAGAAAGAGTAAATTTAATTTTGGAAGTTTGGCATGGACTGACGACAAACATTTTGTTAGAATTCCTGTTGCTGTGAGAAATAAGTAGATGTCTAGAGAAAAATGTACCTAGAGTGCTATTGTTTCTTTGGATTTTTTGATGCAAGTAAATGATGTAGTGAAGAGTTGAAATAAAGTTTTGATTCAAATATGTATTATACTAGTTACGAGCCTCGTGCTCGCACGAGCTCAACATACATTTTTTAATCTCGACTTTTGTGATGTCAATAGATTTTTTATATATATATTTTAAAAAATTTAAGTTATTAATTATTAGACTTATAGTTGCTACATTTTATGTTACTCTCTCTGTCACAATTTATATGACATTGACGAAATTTCAAGAATTAAAATTTTAAATTGACAATTATTATGACTTGTAGCACTTTTGACATCATTTTAAATAATATACATAAAGTTTTGATTCATTTATATTATACAATTTTTTAAAAATTACTTTCTTTTTGACATAAATATAATCATTGAAAAATAATAAAATAATAATTTAATTTTATCATTTCAGTTTAAAATGAAAGACCTAATTTATGATTTTGTGTCCGTTTTATGCTAATTCTAGCATTTACATGATCTAAAATAATTTATTAGGATGATATAGCAAAATCACAGCTGAAACAGTTGAGAAAATAATTTATTAAGACTAATATTGTAAAATCATAATTGAAACAGCTAAAGAAATATAATCAAGTTGCTTTGAAAATGTTAAATTAAGAAACCCGCAAAAATTTTGTGGGTCCCATATAATAACGACGAAGAAGCAGACAACTCTAGCAAGCATGTTGACGGAGAACTGCTTATTCACATTTCTTAATAAGTAATATAAGAGAGGTGAAAGTAGACAGTTCTCCGTCGACATGTCTGCTTGAGTTGTCTGCTTCTACTCCTTTATCATATAGGGCCATCAAAATATTTCGTGGACTTTTTAATTAAATATTTTTTATGCCAGCTGCTTATTGACGCGTCTACTTCAATTGCTTGATTATATTTCTTTAGCTGCTTCAACTATGATTTTACAATATTATCCCTAATAAGATGTTTTTTCAACTATTTCAACTATGAATTTACTATATCATCTCGATCAATTATTTTAAGTCATGTAAATAGTGAAATTAGGATAAAATAATTTTTTTAAAATTGGTCAAATAAAAAGCAAATAACTATTTTAATATATTTCAATGATTATATTTGTGTTTAAAAGGAAGTATTTAAAAAAAAACAAATAAATCAAAAAGTTTATGTATATTGCTTAAGATAATGTAAAAAGTATATAGGTCATAATAGTTGTCAATTTAAAATTTGTTCTTGAATTTGATCAGTTCCATATAAATTGGGACAACGAGAGTAACATAAATTATTTAAAATTTATGTAAAATATTGTAATGATCTCGAAGGTCATTTTTGACATTTTCAATAAAACTATCGTTTTGTCCTTCTCAAAAGTTGTCTTGAGTCAATTCTGGTTGATTCTAAAAGTCATATTTCAAAAACCTTGTAAAAAATTGAGATTTTTCTAAAGAAAGAGTTTTTAAAAGCTTAAAAATTGAAATTTCAAGTTTTGTAGTCATCTTGAGTTTTGGGTGTCAAAATGCAATTCTGTCAATTTCATCATCTCTGAAATGTGAAATTTGATCTAGGAGAACTGACAGAACTGAATTTGATGTTAAAACAAAGATTTTTGACCAAAAGTTGCATAATTCGAATCATAGTTTGACTTTGGTCAACATTCAGAGTTCGAGAGCTCAAATTGGAATGCTGGCTGTTGCAGAGTTCCAAGTGGCGAAACTAACATAAGAAATGTTCTCTTTGTAATTTTTAGAGTTTCCAAGGGCAATTTGAGTATTTTGAGTTTTAACTTGTTTCTTTGAGTTTTATAGGGTTCTGGGCCAAGAAGGCCTCAAACTCAAATTTTGATGGTTCCATTGAGTCGGGAATGTTGTTTCTGGTAGGGTTCATATTTGGTTTGTTTCCGTGGAATTCCGAATGAATTTCGAGGGTCTATTTTGTGATTTTTGTGTCATGTGAATTGTTGATATCTGGTGCAGTTCCATTCACGTTCACATTCGCGGCCTTACTTTCGTGTTCACGGAAGTCAAGCTCTTAAACCTCAGTGTTCGCAGATGAGAGCTTCATGTTCATGGAGGTGTGGCTATCTTGGCCGCGTTCATGAAGGTGAGGTTGCCTTGGCTTCCGCGTTCACGAAGGTGAGGTTGCCTTGGCTTTCGCATTTGCGGAGGAGGGCTCCGCGTTCATGGAGTGTTGGGTCCGATTGACCTCCACGTTCACGAGTAATTCTTTGCGTTAAAAGAGTACAAAAATGCCTAAAACAGTAGCTTAATTTAAAATGTCAGATTTCATTATTTTTTTTTATCATTTTTAACATTCTAACCTCAGTTTTGGAGAGATATTTCAAGGATTTTTAAGACAAGGCTTTTGGGTAACATACTTCTAACTTATATCTTCGATTTCATTGATTAATTCATAATTTTTAACACCTAAATTTGAGTTTTGAATTGGGAAATTTGGGGGTTTCTTAGACATTGATTCTTGAAATAAAAGTGATGACTATGAACTCATTTTAAGTCCTTTTTTGAAATGATTTGTACCATTAGATTCCTTATTACTTGGGAAATATTTTCCTGTAGAAATTTTTAGATTTCGAAAACCTTTTTTGGTATGATTTTCTTGACCATTTTCCCCTTTTTACCCGAATTGCTTGATTTTAGTATCATTAGTTTTGTAATGTGATTGTGATTCTATATTTGACTAGATTTTGGTGATTTGGAGTATTGTACAAGCGGGAAAGACTTGGATTTGACTTGATTAAGACTTCTATTAGGGTAAGTGGACTTCTAACCTTTTGTTAAGTATGATTGAACCTTATATTATCCTATGTGAGTCGGATTGGTGATTTGTGGCATGAATTGGGCTAGAATTAAACTATTATAGGTTTTGATAATTGGAATTTGGATTGGATAATTGCAAATCTTGTAAATTCTTAACTTGTGGAATAAATGTGGCATTGTGAATACTTGAGAACTTGTATATATTTTTATATTGATATTGAAATTGTACTGACATTGAGATTGTACTGCAACACCCCCTAATTCATTCCACCTAGTCTGCTGTAAATTCCCAGGAGAAGTTGAGAAAATAATTAAGAAAAAATCACTGGACAAAACTACGAAGGCCATCTACGGCTCGTAGAGCGATCTACGACCTGTAGATAAGGCCTCGTAGGTTCTTATGTGACTTGGTATTTTTTTTTAAATATGATGCCCATATATGAGATAGTGTCCGTACATCATTTTACGACCCATATAGTATGTTCCGTGGGTTGATGATTCAAAAATCAACTTTTCTGAATATTAAATGATGAGATACATGACGACCCACCATCCTTTTTATGGCCCACAAAACAGGTTTCGTAGGTTTAGTTCTAGGAAACCAAGATTTTTGAACCGAGAACCACAAGATACCAAACGGTCCGTGAGTGGAGCTACGACCTGTATACAGGATTTTGTGGTTCCACTTGACAGTTTTTAAAAGGGGTATTCTTGCCTTTTCCTACCCTTTTTAATTAAAATCTATGACGTTTTTGACTTTATTAGGTCCTTTATGAATATCCTAAGTGTATTATTCCTCATTATACACTTAGAAACCTAGAGAGCATCACAGAAGGGAAAAAAGCAAGGGCTTCGAGTTCGAGTTCAAGCTTGAGGATTATCATAGGGTTGATCGTTCTTCATAATTCTAGGTATGTGATTGTATAGTTGAGTAAATTGAGCATGATTGATCATGAGGAGCATATTGCCTATATATGTGCATATCTAATGTGCATCTTGCTTGTTTTATGTGATGAGCATGATTGAGTGAAGTCTAAATGATCATTTGAGTTTGAGTTTGAGTCATGATTGTATGCACAATTGATTTCCCTGATTTGGCTAAGTAGTTGAGTGATTGAGCTAAGTTGATTTGAGATAATCTAAAGAGATGAGTTTTGAATTGATTGACATGAACATGTTTTAGTCTTGGAAAGAGTATTTAGCACCGATATAGGAAAGAGTAAATAACTACTCTCACCCATAAACTACGTTGCTAGTGTAGGATAGTCGTGTAGTTAACTCTGATGACTTATGTCCCAAAAAAATGGACATTTTCTTTGGATCCAAGAGAGAGTTGATCATCCTTTACCTTGGCAAGTTTAGGATGGGTGTGGTAACGATGTCGCCTTTGTTCTACATCATAAAATTTAAGGTGGTTAGAGTTATGTCGATTAGAGAAACTTCCAAGAAACACTTTTAAACTCTATAGTTGCATGATTTAAACTCTAAAGTTGCATAATCATTGAGTTGAGTTATGAGCTATTGAGTTGATTTCTAAGTCGAGTTGATTGGTTTGAGTATGAGCTTTACTTGTTTAATTTAGCCATTCTCAATACTAGTATATTCCATGTACTAATGTCCATTTGGGCCTACATCGTTAATGGTGCAGATACAAGAGATAGAGGACTTCAGCCAACACATCATTGAGGCTTAGTTTTTCGCTTTTAAAGTTGGTGGGTTTTCCTTACTATTCAGAGGAGCCTTTTTTTCTTTTATATGAATACTTTTATTTCCTTTGATTGGGGTAGCTATGACTTATCATGGTATTATCTAGACAGTTTAGATAGAGGCTTCATAGACTAGATTTGGGATTGGTGATGTGGATGATACGTGACTAGTCTTTTTCATACTACTCTTGAGTATTTGAGTTAGACTACTGATATTTATTTATTTACAATCCTTTCTTGAGTATTTTCTTCCACTGTTGAGTATGATATGATGATGAGTCTAGGTGGTTCTTATGGGGAATCAGTGATGGTTCTTCAAGTACCGGCCACGACAAGGGTAGCCTCCCGAGGTGTGACAAACTTGGTATCAGAGCACAGAGTTCAAGTGTCTTAGGGAGTCTGTGAAGTAGTGTCTAGTAGTGTCTTATTTATGGGTGTGTTGTGCACCATAATTTATAAGCAGAAGACTATGAGACATTAGGAAGGGTTACACTTCTTTTATATTCTGATGTTCCTGCGATAGAGTTTAACTCTATAAAGCTCCTTTCTAACTCGTACGTTCCGTGTTGTAGATCATGCCTCCTAAGCGCATTGCTACTCTAAGAGATACTCTAGCTAGCAATAGTTAAAATCTCACTTCTGAGGTGCCTACTCAGATGGAAATAAGTGGTTGAGGTCAACCAACTAGAGCCACCGGTGTTCCATAGGCATCTACTACTCCACCTAATCCTACTACAGAGGCTGATTTTAGAGGAGTTATCACTATGCTCACCTAGTTGGTAGCTACTTAGAGTGGGAATTGGATTTTATAGGCTCCTAATTCTAGTTCCCAAGAGTCAGTTGCTGCTACCAGACTTAGAAATTTTCTGAGGATGAACCCACTAGTTTTCACTGGTCTAGGGTTGAGGAGAACCCCTAGAACTTTATTGATGAGATGTGGAAAGTCCTAAAGGCCATGCTTGCAACTAAGATTAAGAAAGTTGAGCTCGCTTCCTACCAGCTCAAGGATGTGGTGAATGTCTGGTATAACTAATAGGAGGAGGGACGAGGTAAGGATGGTGAGCCTGCTGAGTGGGGTGAATTTAAAAGTGCCTTCCTTGATCACTTCTTTCCCCAAGAGCCAAGGAAGGCGAAGATTGAAGAGTTTGTGAACTTGAAGCAAGTGGGTTTGACTGTTAAAGAATATAGACTCACGTTTATCCAGCTATTTAGGAATGCCCCAAAAATGGTCCAAGCCATGAGAACAAGAATGAGGAAGTTCATATCTAGACTAGGCAAACATGTGAAGAAAGAGTGCAAGGAAACATTGCTAATCCCAGGCATGCGTATCTCTAGGATTATGGTTTATGCACAACAACTTAGAGAGGATAAAAGGAGAGATAGAGAGGAGCATCTGAGCAAGAAGGCCAGGTCAGTAGGGCCGGAGCCTAATTAGTCTAAGCAAAATAAAAAAGACAAGTCTTACTTCCAAAATAGGTCTTTGAGTTATGTAACATCATCAGCCAGTGCGCCAGCTCCGATAAATAGGTATGATTAGAAGTCCCAAGTAAGTGTGGCAGTGGATCGGTTTTTCTCCGGTCCGGTTGAACCGGTACCAAACGGTACCAGAACAGGTAACGGAACGACCCATGCCTTTTTCCGTTATTTTCGTTCCGTTTGGGTCCGGTTCCGGACCGGTTACTGTTCATTAACGTTGGTTTTTTTCCCAACAGCTATAATGCCGTTTGGCAGCCCATTTGTTCCGTTGGGGGGGCCCACTAACGGCTATGTGGCCTCCCCTCCCCCCTTTACACCCCCTACCCCCTTACCCCCCTAACACTATAAATATAACCATTTTTCTTCAATTTTTCCACAAAA
>JBCEWC010013378.1:0-15111 GCA_038996855.1 Solanum aculeatissimum
TTTATTAAATCCAAAAAAATATACCATACATTATTTGGGTTTCGATAAATTATGGAAACAAATCTATTAGAGATAGAAGTTTATTTTATTCCATAAGAAAATGAAACATAATAAATAATTTTTTTAAAAAAAGAGAGGGTTATTAGTTTCAAGGGTATAAATGAGCCAAAAAAGTAAATGAAGGGCATTTTTGGACCCAAAGATAAATGACAGGGGCATTTTAGGCCCAATAGGTGAATGAAGGACATTTTTGTACCATTTTCAATAGTTTTAGGGCATTTTAGGCCCTTCTCCGTATTTAATATGGAGGTTGTTGTAATAATCAAAAAATAAAATAATGTTTACTTAATTATGATATTTTTAAACGTGGTTACTTATTTTGTTGATTTATTTATATCTTGGCGATTATGATGAACTCAAACTATTATTCTTATATTCATTTATCTTTTTTTATTCCTCTTCTATTTTTACTCACTCATTATTGAATATTTAAAGTTTATCAAAGGATAAAAAAAATTTGCAGTATGCAAAATATATTGTGTGGTGTATATAAAAAGGTCAAAATTATTTTTTGGAGTATTTGTTAAATTTCAAGCACTGCAACAAATCAACACTATTTTAGTATCATTATATCAATTTATCAAATTCAGCGCAACTATTACAATATCATTATGTAAATGTTTTAAAGTTTTGAGTCAAGTTTGATTATTTTAACTTCAAATTATTTTCATTAAAAAATTCATTGTTTACATTCTTCATAAAATCTGCATGTATTTTGCCTTCTCGAGATTTAACTTTTTAAAATAACATTAAGTATGTTATAACCATTCAATTTATATATGATAACTACAAAAAATAATAAAGGCTCTCTATAAAATTTGGCTTTAGGCCCCAAAATTTATTGAGACGACCTTGATCAAGACCACTACATTTAGTGGACATTCTGTGTAATTTCCTGCGGGTTAACTTTTTAAAGTTAAAATCAAACCAACCCAAACACAGCTGGATTATTTTTTTCAATACCAAATCACTAGTCGAATTTCTTTTTGTCGGGTTGACTCAATTTTCTGTTTGATTTGATTTTTCGTTTAATTTTATTCACCCCAAAGTTTAGTGGCTCAAATCATGCTTAAGACATATGTGTAGTGTAGCGGTACAAGTTATGTTTAAGGCATAAGCTTAGTAATACAAATTATGCCATAGGACATAAGTTTCTTTGAGCAAACTCAACTTCTTGTTTTGCCATTCTTTCCAAAATAGAGTTTTTCTTCATATCATTTGGGTGGATTCAGACTACTTAATGTAGGAGAGTCTTTGATGGGCTTTGAATTTTGGATAGATCGAGGCGGTCCTTATTTCTTCTTTATCAGTGTAAGGAAAGAAGAGAAGAAAGAAGGGATCGACTTTAGATCATTTTATTGACGAGATTTTTAATGAAAGGACAAAAGTTATGGCTCAAGATAAATATTCTTTAAAAGTCTTTTCTTGTGAATCAGATACTACAAATTTTATGTCTCGGAATAAATATTCTCAAAAAAAAAAAAATTGTCCAAGGAACAGAGGGAATAGTATATGATTTTGTCGAGTCCCAAACAAATATGCATCGTATTGTATTCAAACTTCTATTTGTACATGACATTTTTTTAGAAATATACCAAAAGTCAATCGAATCTTACCAATACAAAGAGAAATTGAGATGATAAGATAGTTTTGAAAAATTTAATTACACAAAATCAAATATTCAAAATGTTGATATGATATTAATTTTAAAAAATAATCAGTCGAATCATACTATTGACACCCCCAATTACTTTTCGTTGTAGTTTCACGCAATTCGTGTGAATATATGGAGGTGTATATATATCAATGGAATTAGGCAAATAGATATCTTAAAATACGAATATGTGTTGATCGCATTTAGTCATCATTTTTGACATGTTATATATTAAAATTTATCTTTAATTACTCAAAAATGACTTTTTTATAGAAATATTCTTTCTTTGCATCATTGCATAGAATTCAAACTCTTATTTTTTATATTTCTAGTGGCCATCTTAATATGTGGAAAACTCAACAATGAAATCAGTTCAAGACCAACTTCCGTTTAATCATAAGTTTTTAAAGTTGTGTTTGGACATCATTTTACTTTTAAAAAAGAATTAAAATTTTAAGAATGGGAGTGAAATTTCTCAAACTAATTTTGAGCCAATTTAAGTGAACTTAAAAATATTTGAAGATTAGATATTCAAAATCTAATCAAACTGATATTTACAAATAAATTTTTTAAATTTAATTCAAAATCTCTGATCAAACATCGCATAAATTACATAGCAATTTTGGCTTTACCAACCACGAGTCCACGTCTTTTGACTTGATTAATAGATGCGTATTCTCCTACCTAGAATTTGATCATGCCCATGGATTTTACACAATACCATTGGACACCAACTTTCCTACCCCCACCATCTTGTCATTTTTACTCATATATATATACACACACAAAACCCCTTATGCCCATTCTCATAATTCATTGTTACAAATTAAAAAAACATGGCCAAATTTCTTAGCATCACCATCTGTTCCATTCTTTTTACAATTACATTTCTTTCATGTTCAAAGTTACTATCATTCCCTCTCAATTACATTTCACTTGTTGTCTCTTTATTTCCCCTTATTGTCCACTTCCTCCATGCTAACACATCCCAAAAGTACATCCTCCCACCGGGCCCGCGGGCAGTCCCGATTTTCGGTAATTGGCTTCAAGTCGGTAACGACTTGAACCATAGACTCTTAGCGACCATGGCACAAACCTATGGTCCAGTATTTTTACTCAAACTCGGGTCGAAAAATTTAGTTGTCGTATCGAACCCTGAGCTAGCTAACCAAGTCCTACACACACAAGGGGTCGAGTTTGGGTCCCGTCCACGTAACGTTGTGTTCGATATATTTACGGGGAATGGACAAGACATGGTGTTCACTATTTATGGTGAGCATTGGAGAAAAATGAGACGTATCATGACATTACCATTTTTTACTAATAAAGTGGTGCACCAATATAGTGATATGTGGGAAAATGAGATGGACCTAGTTGTTGATGACTTGAAAAAAGTGAAATTTGAGGGAATTGTTATAAGGAGACGTTTGCAATTGATGTTGTATAATATTATGTATAGAATGATGTTTGATGCCAAATTTGAGTCTCAAGATGATCCTTTGTTTATTGAGGCAACTAAGTTCAATTCAGAGAGAAGCAGACTAGCTCAGAGTTTTGATTACAATTATGGGGATTTTATCCCTTTGCTTAGACCATTCTTGAGAGGGTATCTTAATAAGTGCAGAGACTTGCAAACAAGGAGACTTGCATTCTTCAATAATTATTTTGTAGAGAAAAGAAGGTAATCCTTTTCCCCTCATTATTTTATTCTATTTTATTTTGGTGGAGTTAAAGGAGATGATTCATCTCAAAATCTTGAGTTTGTTCAATAGAAGTTAGGACATGAGGTTGGTATTCGAAAAAATAAATCGTTGTTTAAGGTTGAAGTTGTGTTTGGACATGAAAACTTGTTTGAAGTTATGTGAGTGAAAACTTGAAAAAATCCTAAAACATATTCATGTTTAACATTTTGTTTGAACTTTTTGATTACAGGAAAATAATGGGTGAAAATGGAGAAAAACACAAGATAAGCTGTGCTATTGATCACATAATAGATGCTCAAAAGAAAGGAGAAATAAGTGAAGAAAATGTGTTGTATATTGTGGAGAACATCAATGTTGCAGCAATTGAAACAACTCTATGGTCCATGGAATGGGCTATAGCTGAGCTTGTCAATCATCCAACTGTTCAACAGAAAATTAGGGATGAAATCTCAACTGTCCTTAAAGGCAAGCCAGTCACAGAATCAAACCTCCATGAACTGCCCTACTTGCAAGCCACTATAAATGAGACACTAAGACTCCACACACCAATACCTTTACTAGTACCCCATATGAATCTTGATGAAGCGAAGTTAGCTGATTACACTATTCCTAAAGAAACTAAGGTGGTTGTGAATGCATGGTGGTTGGCTAACAACCCTGCATGGTGGAAAAATCCTAACGAGTTCCGGCCCGAGCGATTTCTCGAGGAGGATGGTGGCACGGAGGCGGCTGTTGCTGGTGGCAAGGTGGATTTCAGGTACTTGCCATTTGGTATGGGGAGGCGGAGCTGCCCCGGGATCATCCTTGCACTGCCAATTTTGGGGCTTGTGATAGCCAAACTGGTGTCAAATTTTGAAATGCAGGCTCCTCCAGGTGAGGGAAAAGTTGATACAAGTGAGAAAGGAGGGCAGTTCAGCTTGCACATTGCAAAACATTCCACAGTGGTGTTCAAGCCTGTTGCTACATAATATGTTTTCCAAAAGCTTACCAGAAAGCAAAATTACTGTCATTCTTGAAAGTTTATCATGAATATTTATATGTTTTTTCACCTCTTTGTATCCTCATAATATCATTTTGTAGTTCAAAATAATGCAAGTCTTCACATTCTGTGCCTTTACTACAGCAGCCAACGTTTCACCACGACACATTTGCTTTCCAGCATCAAATTTCTTCATATTTGTGAGTTACAAAACTGAGACACATCAGTTACAAAAAGCTACAACTAGGAAAATAACTTGTGTTCCACATCTATCCTTGAGCAGTGGAACACTCGATTAGTTTATCTATAAAAGGAAGAAAAGGAAATGCCGGTTCATCCTCATATCAATGGGGGGAAATTTACACATCACTTTACCTAAATAACTGGAGAAAGTTCCCCAAGTACACACTCCTAGAGGTACAGAGAATTTGCAAACATTATTCCTCGTCGAAGGCTCTCACTGGCAGCAGCAAATTTTTTCTCCAAATCCACTTCTCCCGCAGCATGTGCAGCGCCTTTTAACTGTAAATCCAAGAGACAAATTTACAGTATTTGATAATTACATGCTTGTGTCCAAGTTTTAATAATAAAAAAGGAAAATCAACTTATTTCATGGAAGTACTCCTGGATGCACCAAACTAGCTTAGTAAATCCGTTACATAAAAGGTCTGGGCTTTTTCCCCACATGAACACAACACCAAAGTATCCTAGAATTACCTGATTCAAAAATTCATCAAGCCTTCTAACTAGCCGAATGATGCTACCTTCAAAGATATCAGTCATTTGTATAACCTCCGCGAAAGATGCTCCCTGAAGGAAAGCATTAAAACAAATAAGAGGAAAGAGCAAAACCTCACAATGTTTTTTCTTCTTTTTCAATTGAAGCAGGGAAAGAGGCTAGGTTAACTCAATGTGGAAGAGACAATGCTAGAAACCTTTGCTTATGGCAATCATTCATTTTTAAATAAGGAAGAATCCTGTAACACTAAAATGTTCCTTAAAGACTGAACCTGAGTTGAACTGAATAAATCTCTTCCATGAAATATGAGAAACTAGTTTTGATTATAATCAACTTCCCTCCAAGTTGGTTTCAATCATAAAAATTAATCAAGAGTAATCAGCAGTTCCAAGTTCCAACTAGAAAATTATGGTTCCAGAATAAAGATAACTGCCCCATAGTAGATCAACATTCCTGAATGTGCCTCTTGTAGGTAAATGATGATTGTGGAGCTTAACCAAAAAGATGGACGCCACAAAAACAGAGTGTGTTAGGCTGACCACAAAGAACAAAAAATCACTTGCATTCTAGAGAGGAAAACCACGCCGAAGGCAGAGGGGACTTCCAGTAGGTTTGCAAGTAATGAAGAACTTGGAATTTGATGGTTGAAAGGAAAGATTTCATGGTCCAACCCCCCACCCCAAAACATAAAAAAGGTGCAATGTTTTAAAAGATCACTGTTTTACCAATTAGATAAGGAAAAGAAAAAAGATATAGAGGTTGCTGGTTGCAGCAAGATGGATGTCTTATAGATGGTAGTTTCTTGGCTTGAAGCATGGAAAACTAGTGTCAACCATAAGCTCCTTGAGAGTTGGCTTACAGAAAAATGTTACAGACAACATGAACTTGTAGTATCACTCTAATTTAAGCATAGAATGAACATAACATTGGCATTGATACTTTACCTTTGACCAACAGTAAATGACATCCATCAAGAAAGGCCGTACTGATGCCTCTACATACTCTTCAACGTTTATCTCCAACTTGCATTCACGTTGAATCTGCAAACAGAAAAAAAGTTTTTGCTGGTGCTTCTGACATGCAAACATTGAATTCCAAACCCTAAATAAGACTGACCTCTGCTATTCTTCTAGCAGTATCTTGTAGCTGTTGTAATGGTTTAGTTAGCTCAGCTCTTAAATGTATTTGTTCATTTGTTTTGTCCCCTGGGATAAAGCAACTTGCAAGGGCTGCAATTTGATGATGATCAAGATCATTGAATGTACCTAGCAAAAAAGATTATTCACAAATCGTATATCACTGGTTCATTACTATTTCGGGCACAACTGCATGCCATGTGACAAAGCACAGAAGCATTGAGCAGTAGATAAGCAGCAAAGGGCCTGACGCACAAAGGAAAACTAAAGCAACTAGATGGATTCTGAAATCCAGCTAGCAGAAGTACTCGGCAATAAAGACATAAAAGAGACTACTGGGCAGGAAAGGAAAAAAGAATTTATTTTTTGGTAATATTAGTTTCAGTGCAACTACATGGTTGTCAAATCCTTATATCACAAAAAGAGTAAGCTTGGACAAGCCTAATTAGTTTTAATTTGAACTCATTTGCTTTCAATCTTAAGAATTTCAAAACCATATCTTTATGCCTTCCAAAGTAATACACATTGTTCCCATTTTTTAAATCAAGCCCAAAAAATTAAATTGAATACTAATATGGAACATGTATTACCATTCAACATCAATTCAGTCACGAGGAGTTCATCTCCAGTGTCTATCAAGCAGGCTGCTCGTCCCTTCAACTGCACAACACCATCAGCATCTATGTGACCCAGCTTCTTCAGGACTTGGGAACGGTTTTTAAGTTCATCACGAAATTTTTGAAGCTGAAAATTGTTAATTTCGTATTAAATAAATAAATTGACAAAATTCAGTAAAGTGCTAAACGGTTGAGCAATTCTAAGTTGCTCGGACTCTCCAAAAATGTTGCCGCACCCGTGTCAGATCCTTCAAAAATACACTATTTTTGGAGGATCGGACACGCGCCCGTTGATATTTTTGAAGAGTCCGAGCAACATAGGAGCAATTACTCCAAGGTGATGTAACTGGCGTTTAATATATATAAATACTATCTTGAAACTAAAAAGGTATAATAGTATAGAAGAAAACTTGAGAAGGATGAGAGCAAAAAAGGTGCCACATGATGTTGATTGTTCAGGAGATAACCTACTGAATAGAGGTTGCAAAATGGGTTATATTTATGGTCATCCGTTCGGTTAACTCTTTTTAAATGGGTTTTGGTTATCCAATCATTTAAAAGTGGGTCAAATATAGATCAACCCATATTATCCATCTTAAAATATGGATAACTCATGGGCACCCACCGATTGCACTCTCCTCAAGTAAGGTGGAACCGCCAAAGGTACACTTATTAAGGGTGTGTTTGGTATGAATAAGAATATTTCTAAAATATTTTTCAAATTTTTCATGTTTGCTTAGCTTAAATATTTTGGAAAATATTTTTCAAATCCACTAATTTTCCTATAATTTAAGGGAAAAAATTCAAACTTTCCTTAAGTCTCTCCATCCGAAACAGTTCAAACCTGGTATCCGAATCCCAATCCGACCTTGACATAACTCCCAACCCTGACCCAAGACCCGAACTTTGACCTCATGACCTCAACTCAGGACCACTCATTTTTCAGAAAAATATTTTCTAGAAAAGCATGAAAATATTTTCCTTCATACCAAACACTCTAAAAGGAGAAAAGGAATAAGAAAAGAATCTTGTAATCTGAAGTACTAATTCCTTTACATGATAAGCAGCAATGGATAATATGGGTATCCATTGCGTTTACTCATTTTTATCCGTATTAAATATGGGTTGAGGCAAATATTTTATCCAGTTTTCACCAGACTCTTTTTTTACCAACCCATATTCGACTAGCCCTGCCGTTTGCCACCCCTAATCCTGAACCTTTTAAATGAAAAAAGGAAACAAATCTTGAATAGAAAAAATGGAAACAGAAAAAATATATGATGAACCAACCTAATTTTAAAAAAAAGTAAAATACATGAATAAACCACCCACCTACCCACACTCCTCTCCAGAATATACAAAAATCATAGTTTAGTGATTGAAGAAGATTGGAATGAAATAGGCCCGAATAGAACGGGATAGATATAGAGAATTCATGTAGCAAAAACTAACGAGTTAGGATTGAGGTGTAGTTGATTTAATTGATTCATGCCACATAGGAGCTTTACCTGTGAATCGCGCATTTTTGACTTGAGCTGTTGAATTTCATGGTTCACTTCCGCCTTCTTTTGGAAACTCTTAAGTTGATGTTCATCTTGTGACTGTTCCACATGTGTGCAACATCATATGTAGAAGTAGTGACAATAATTAAATCATATTCATCAAAAACATAAAAAGAAAAAGCTTATACTTTTCATGCGTCCTCACAGATTAAACAGAGTATCAAAATGAACTTTTTGTCAAACCTTGTGTAGTGGATGAGCAAACAATTTTTTCTCCAGTTCTTCAATCTGGTTAACTACATCAACGATTTCAGGATCTTCGAAGCCCATGTCCTACAAGATAGAAATCAGGAAAAGCAGTAACAAACTTTTCTTGATCAGTAGTTTCGAGCAGAAGAAGTATACAATGTTTTATAAGGTTCATTCCACAACCGGTAAACCTCCATTGTACTTGACCCAAGCAAAACAAAAGCTTTAGCTGGATATGATGCTAAACTCATGTGACTATAAGAACAATAAATTCAGAATTCTGGCCAGCATAAGATAAATGCCAGAGAAAGTGAGAGGTAATTTTTTTGGATGACCGAGAAACCCATCAGGAGCTGGCCCTTTGGGCCAACTATAGCATTCGAAACTCAGGGATGATGGGTCCACCCCTCAACCCTGCTTTACTAAATACCAGAGTTAGTTTGCTTGGTGCAAGGCTCGAACTTGTGACCAAAAACACAAGTCCCTCAATGAAAGTAAGACTGGTTATTCTCGAAAAGATATAAAAGGACATTAGAATGGTACTAGGCATCAAATGCAACTAGAAAACAGAATGAATGACAGTTATATAATACTGATGGTTCAATTAGCTCACTGAACATACTTTCCCTTTCTGCTCTTTCTTTCTCCTTTATTCTTTTTATTACTAAGAGAATTGTGCATCAACAATTCAAAAATGCTGTATGAACAGGTTAGCCTAGACTCAATCATATAGGGTACAGATCAATCACGAAGTAAATATAGTCTGCTGTTCATAAAGAACACGTAAAAATACAGTTGAATGGCACATGGCTCCAGTTTCCTATAAGTGACATTAACTTATGGTTTTTGACATGATTAGCAATCTCTCCTGACAAAGAATTCTCAGTTAACCAGATAATTATTTCACAAAAGGAACCAAAAAGGACATAATTAAGATGCCAATCTTCTCTGAACATAATGTATATAAGTTTTGCCTTTTACTAGCAGATGGTTAGCAATAAATGACCTAGTTTCATATTTAAAATGCCAAATGTCGAATCCAATGAGGAACCTGCAGTAAGATTCTTCATACCTTTACAGGGTTAAGCTTTGGGAGGCCTTGGGGAAAACGTTTCTGAAGCTCCTGAACAGCAAGAAGGATGCTTTGCCTTGCTTCCAATGGCCGAAGATCCGCAGGAACAGATATTCTGAGCTTACTGAGGGAAGAAATCAGGGGCAATTGAACAGGAACCTAATATTTGGAAACATACTCAGGAATGAAGTCATAATCTAATTTAGATGTATGAATGAATAATTATAACAAACTTATGTACTCACTACATGCATTTCTCCCTTCTCCCCTGGACGAGGAGGACATGGTTTGGGTTGAGAACCATTTTCACCAGAACCTAGAGAGCAACGAAGTAGGGTATCCACAATATAGCCCATGCTACGTGAAGCAGAGAGAGCAGCAGGCAAAGAACCCGATGCAGATGGAGGCTTTTTTACCACATTGACTACAACACCCCAACCCCAATCTTTTCCACCTTCCCATACCTTGACCTGCCATCATTGTTGCAATCTCAATGAAAAACATTAAGATGAATAGTCTAATTGAGAAAGTCAAAAAAAATTTAGGTGAATGGTTTTTTAAACAATACAAACAGAAATATGATTTTGTTTTAACTGAAAAAAAAATTAATTAAACACCAGAAAAGTAATATATAGAATGCACAGTCCCCATTGCATGGGGTCCACAATGAGTTCAGTGGCTTAAGTGAATGGAGACTAACAGCAATCACGTAGCATCATGAGAAAATAGAATCCTCAAACTATTTTGATAGGTAAGGAGCAATAGCAAATGACCAAGTGAATTCTCAAAGGTAAAGTTAGAATGAGAGCAAGAAATTACTGATAAAAACAAGAGCAAGAAACTATAAGAAGTATCTAAAGTGTAAGTTGTAGAAGCAACAGCACAGAACTATGGTTCGTGTCAAAAAATCAATAGTAATTAGTTAAAAGATACATTTCATGGGCTTTAAAAAATATGGCAGATAGGTTCATGTGCACCCAAAAATAGAGGACAGGCACAGACATCCCAGAGACATGGTGACAAAATCATATAAGGGGTCAAAAAAAGGGTAATGTAACATATGTCCACACTAATCAGAGATCAATATACTCACAAAAAGTGAAGTAGAGAATAGAGATGTCTCGCCACTTACCAGCCTACCGGGAAGAAGAAAATGGAGAACCCTTTCAGGTCGTGTTATTTCAGCCATCAGGTTTTTCTCACGTTGTGCTATCTCAAGCTTTAGTTTATGATATTCTGCAACCTCACCCTACAAGTAGAGAGAGGAGAATTTCAGGATCTATTGCATAGGAAGATAGAGGTATCTGAAAACCACGATAAATCGATAACAACTTATTTTACCTCCCCTGATGCATCAAGCTTTGCAGCTTCTTCTTCCAGCTTAGAAACCTTCTTTCCAATGTCAGGTAATGCCTAACAAAAAGACAACCTCACTGTCAGTCATTAAATAAAACACAGTCAAAGAGAGAATGGACGTTGACAAAGACAAAACCTTCTCATGCTGAAACTGGTGGAATGAGTTTTTGATAACATGCTCAGCAGTAAATTGGCCTTGGGCATGACTCAATAAATTAAGAATTGTATAGTAACTCAGCCTAAAGGTGCTGACTAATGGAGCTGGTTTACCCAAAACCATGTCCTTGATGCTATCCATCTCCATCTGAAATCATCAAACACTATGTAAGCCATCCACCAAAAGAGCTAAGAAGAATACTTGACAACATTGTTTGCAATTTTGAACATGCTTAAGTGGCTTAAACTAGACATTGGCAATAACAGTTATCTACAAGAAACTCTACAAATGAGAACATTACTAACAACTTACCTTCTCGTCAATCATGATAATACAAATACCACGTTCATCTTTTCCACGACGTCCTGCTCTTCCACTCATCTGCATGAATGAAAGAATAATTTGAAGAATAAAAAACTGAAATGCAAAATGATTTGAGTCATGTCATATGGGCAATTCAGACTCACCTGTATATACTCACCAGATCCAATGTAACGATGACTATCACCATCCCATTTCTTTACAGTGGTAAAGACAACAGTTTTCGCAGGCATGTTTAGCCCCATGGCAAACTATCAAAAGATAAGAAGGAAACAGAAAGGAAAAAAACCATTAGGGCAATCTAACTACATGAGATAACAAGACACAAAAAAAGGAAAGTCATTACTGTCTCTGTTGCAAAAAGAGCCTTGATGAGTCCTTCTTGGAAGAGAAGTTCCACAAGTTCCTTTATAACAGGAAGCAGGCCAGAGTGGTGAACAGCAATCCCACGCAGAAGAAGAGGCAACATTAACTCAATAGCTGGTAAGTTTCTATCTTCCTCGCTCAAGCAATCCAATGCATTATGGAAAACCTCTTTCACTACTTCCTTCTCCTCTTCAGTATTAAAATCAAGCTTAGGCATAGACATTGCATGTTGTTCACATTCTCTTCTACTAAAACTGAACACAATGACCGGCTGAAACTTCCGTTCCATGATCATCTAACATTGTCAAGAATCAATTGCTTCAGTATATGAGGTATCACCATTGTTATAGTAAATCATTAAACAACTATAAAAGGCAATGTATTATGACACGGTGTTCTTAAAAGCCATAAGGCATGCGAGTAATAAGGTTAATGGGACTTGAAGGAAAAAATCCAGAAGTAGAGCACACTCACAAAATTTTAAAAATACAAAGAATTTAGTTAATGCTAATCAACTTGCAATTAAAATATCAACATCTAATGCACAGTAGTATATTTAAGAAGACACTTTTACAGCTTGTTTGGATGGTTGTTACCTATTGTATCGCATTATGTTGTTATTTCAAATACAATGTTTGTTTTGATTGTTACTTAATTTTATGTATTGTATCGTTAACTCCATTGTTAGAAAACGAAAAAAAATCCCATTTTGTGTAACAATCTAATTGGTGTGGTAGCGTCATTATGTTTTTATCTCATTTTGTCTTTACTTATTATTTAATAATCTTATTTTATCCTTTTATCTTACCTTTTTCTAGTAGTTCTACGCAGTGTCTTACTTTTCTTGTGGGTCTATTCTTCAAATTATTGACGTGTGACATTATGTAATGATAGAAAATGATACATTCTATCTAAACATCGTATTCAGTAAAACATAAAGTACGATAAGATATATTATGAAACAATACATAACAACCATCCAAACAGCGCATTAAACTTCTATCTCTTCCCATTTACTCTTAGACTCAAAAAAAAATGTTCGTTGAAGACCACGATTCAAAAAAAAAATTAGTTAAGTTGCCTTCAGGTTTCGCTCAAGAAGCAAGTATAATCTATAATAACACCTTATGACAAACAAACAAAAAAATTGCACTTGCGGGAACTCCTTGCCGAGGGCCTGTGCACTCCCGGGATTAGTCGGGGCTCCAAGAGACTTGGACAGCCGGTGCAAATCAAAAAAAAAAAAACACCTTATGACAAAAATCTCAGTATCCTAAGAAAGTAAGTTGATATATGACGAAGAGCAAAACCAAGACAATATCATCTAGAGCCCAAAGTACCAAAATACACACCTTGACAATTTTGCAGATATCTGATACACCACCAGAAGTAGAGCCACCTTTAGCGATTCTACCTCTAACCTTAGCATTTGCACTGTTGTTTCCATCTCCCACTTTGTTCTTTGCAAAACTGTCCTGCATCTTCAAAAAATTGTCCTCCCTAAACTGCTCATTCTCATCAATAACAAGATACAATCCAGAACCACCAACTGGAAACATATAATGCTGCAACGGGGTAGGCCGAAAATCAGTGTAGACCACATGACATGGCTGTTTATGAATATTGCATATCCATTCAGCAAACTCTGTAGCATTGGACATAGTAGCTGAAAGAAAAACCATCTTAATAGCTGGTGGCAAGAATATAATACTCTCTTCCCAAACAACCCCTCTTTCACGATCTTTCATATAATGTATCTCATCAAATATAACCCAAGCAACTTCCTTTAATACCTCAGAACCCCTATAAAGCATACCCCTTAAAATCTCCGTCGTCATCACCAAACAACTAGCATTTGGTGAGAGCGTTACATCACCAGTCATCAAACCAACATCAGAAAACTCATGGCTCAACTCTCTGTACTTCTGATTACTCAAAGCTTTCAAAGGTGAAGTATAAATAACCCTTTGTTTATCCCTAAACGCCATTGCAATTGCGTATTCAGCAACAGCAGTCTTACCAGCAGAGGTATGTGCTGATACAAGGATTGATTCATTCCGTTCCAAGCATGCAACTGATACTTCCTGAAACGGGTCGAGCTTAAATGGGTAGGTTTTCGCCATTTTACCATTGTAACAAGGATTTGAAAGGGTTCCGTGAATTGATTCGTCATTGGTTGAAGTGTAACTAGATGGAACTGCTACCTCGTGCACGCATGTCCTAGTTAAATTTATTCTCTTGGAAGATGAATTAGGCTCCGGGACTTCCTTCTTGTCGGAGTTCGGCTCCGGTTCCTTCCTTTTCACGGCAGCCGGAGAAGACTCCATTTCAGGTTGTTTTTAGGGTTTCGGCTTACAACCCTCTCCGGTTAATAACCAATTACGGTAATTTTGCCGAATCGGAATATCAATTCTCGCAGTTAAAGCTATTGGGCGGGTTTTTTAATTTAAGATGAATATAAGTGGGCACAGACAATTTGGTAACATTTTATTGTGAAATTTGAAGAAAAAAAAAATCTCAAAGTAAAAAAGTTATATTTGAAAATTCTTATATTTGATCAGAAATATAATTAAAAATTCTTTTTTATATTTATAAATAATTTAGAGTGAAAATACATTTTTATTATTTTTTAAAAATATTGAAATTCAACTTCGTGTTGGATTTAAAATTTTATGACTACTTATATTTGAGTATCTTAAATACATGTTAAGCAGATACAACTTAATATGAAATGTAACTAAAACACAACAACTTAGGAGCAAAACACATGTATAATGACTCTAGAGGATTTGTTATATCACTGATCCCAAAAAAAAAAAAATTCTTCACTTTTTTTAACATCAATAATTTTTTCACTACCTCTTTTTTTAATATCTTCTTCCGATTTTTGTTAATTCTGATAGAAATTAGAAGTGGAAGCATGCATATAATCACAAAATCTATAAGTTAACTAGACAACATAAAACAAATTCGTGAAAAAAATTCACTAACCTTTTGAAACTTACACAAAGATCATTCGAAGTAGCAATCTCCAAGTCTATAGTCTTCTACTAAAATCATATTACGCTTCAGTGGATACCTTTTGGGACCTTAAAAACTAGTGAAAGACTGTAATGATCCAAAAAAAAAAAAAAAGGTTTTCTCGATGTCATCCATGACATCATATTTTTCTTGATGTCATCCATGACATCATTATACCC
>JBCEWC010013379.1:0-15111 GCA_038996855.1 Solanum aculeatissimum
ATTTTCCTTTGATCCAAATACACTTGGACACCAACATCATTTCGTATGAACATTGGCGGACATCTATCACTAATAATGTATTTAATTTCTAATTCATCAAGACTAGTATCAACACACAATTGTAAAGCAATTGCATCAACCAGATCGTTATAAAGTGTCCGTGAATCATAGACAATTCCTTCCATTTGAAAATCTACATATCTCCCTGTTATAAATTGAAACAAAAAAAAAAAACAAAAAATAAATGCGTTAAAAACATAGAATCTCAAAACTAAAAATGTGTTAAAAATCAAATAATAATAACTCATTCCATACTGAACAATCAAAAAAGACTATAACTAACCTGAATTATTTCATTTTCCGCCATGTTGTATAAAAATTAAAAATATATCATCCATTATCGCCAAAACACAGAAGAAAATAATTCTGGAAAAAAAATATAGCAAGAAAAAAAGAAAAGCAAACGGTTTTATCAAAAAAACAAATTCTCAAATTAAGTTACCTATAAATAATAACAAACTTTTAATGATAATGAAGTAAAATTAGGAGCTAAAAAAGGAAGATTTGATTTTATGTAACTTTTAAAATCCCATTTTTATTGGGACAACTAATCACGATATATTTAGTTGGAAAGTATATCCAAAAAATTAATTTAAACAATTTTATTTTCTCAGTTTTTTTTTCATTTTTTTTTAATTTGCTAAAACTTGCAACTAATCTACTGCTAAAACTTGTAACTCAATATCTACTGCTAAAACTCGTAATAAACTATCTAATAATTATTATTTTAAAATTTTACTCTTAATAGATTATGATATAAAAAATATCAACTGAATTAGATTTTAATACAAGAATCAATTATGTAGAGAAATTTTATTATGTATCTCACATGTCATATCATACTTATATGAAATGTTTATTCGCTTATCAAGTGGATTGATTTGGGTCTGGTGCAGAATTCAAAACCCTAATGGAGTGTGAAGCCTCCCATCTACAGCCAAAACGGAGCAAACAAAGTAACCACAATTCGAGTTATAAAATTCCTATTATGCCAGTAGTACTCATCATTCAAATTCACTCGAGATTACTTGTGAAAATCTCTTTTAAAATTTAGGTGCGTTTCAAGACCATGACATTGTTTAATCTCTAGCCGTAAATTTATCAAAAGTCATCTCAATGTATATACTAATAACAAGGATTCCATCCACCATAGACTCCTTTTGACATTTTTTCAACCTCAACATCATCTCATGGACTGCTCCATTAGATCATTGCTTTATGATTCTATTCCTAAGATGTTTCACTTGTCTTATCCTATGCAAAATCCCCCTAAATCTGTTACGATTTTGGAATCGATTAATAGATTGATTTGTTTTTCTATTGAG
The DNA here is from genome assembly GCA_038996855.1 of Solanum aculeatissimum. Classification (NCBI taxonomy): domain Eukaryota; kingdom Viridiplantae; phylum Streptophyta; class Magnoliopsida; order Solanales; family Solanaceae; genus Solanum; species Solanum aculeatissimum. Next base: position 1,386 of record JBCEWC010013379.1, read on the forward strand.
AGTGACTTAATTCTCTGAAATTCATCAATTAGGAAGTTTAAGAAATTTTGTGATCCTCAGTTACTATTTCTTACATGGTTTTGGATATGGTCGCTTCATGATGATTATAAACTAGTGCTTATTTCCAAGACTCGTAAACAGGTCAGAATATATAGCTCAAATAGTGATTCATGGAGAATTATAGTACATGCCCGTTCATATGGGCTATTAAGAGAGACACAAGGTATCTTTGTGAATGGAAAGCTTCATTGGGCTAACTCTCCTTCACAAGATAAACATTCATATAATGGTTGGGACATAATTTCTATTGATGTGACCAATGAAAAATGGAGAAAGGTGGAAAAACAGTTTTATGGAGAAGGAGTTTTTGATTTAACACCATGTGTGGGAGTATTGGGAAGTGATTTTTCTATTTTGTGTAATAATCATAGCCTTCAAACTGATGTGTGGATAATGAAAGAGTATGGAATTAAAGAATCTTGGACAAAGATGTATACCATTAATCGCCCTTATGATCATCCTGAAGGATATGATTTTTCTCCACTCTTTTGCAAGATGTCAAATAAAGGAGAAATTTTGCTTCAAGGTAATCAATCAACTTTCATGATTTATGATCCAAAAAATGACACTATCATATGTCATCAGGTTACTGATATATATCCTTTTTGGGAGGCAAGCATCTACATCAATGAAAGCCTAGTTTGGCCCTTTAGCCAGAAGGAGTGATACAACGCGGGGTAGAACTACGAAGGCTAAGAAAGAAAATAAGGATGGAACAACGGATGCAACAACTACAAAGGTGGGAAATCCCAAATGAAACCAATCATATAGACCCTGCTTGGAAAGTCACCATGTAATTGGAATTTGATGTGATTGGGTGTAATTACTTGACAAGACAGGAAATGAGGATTGATTTGGGTCTCATATTCCAAACAAGCAATCAAAGCTCTTTTCAACCAAACCTATAGCTCCAGACGTTCCACTTGCACCAACTAAATTAGGTATGAACACATATAATGATACTCAACGAAATACATAGAAGAACACCCGTTAAAAAGTGAAAGACATGAATAAAAGACTGAAGGCTTTTTTTTTGGATGAACCTACTGGATGGATATTTTTTTTTAATTGAAGAAGAATTATAATCAAGCCATAATTTCATTTGCTTTGCACTTGATGATTGTAAATACGATGTCCAAATTATTTCTTAGATATCACTGCACTGCATTGCAAATTTACCTTGTGAAGGATATGATTTTTCTCCACTCTTATGTAAGATGTCAAATAAAGGAGAAATTTTGCTCCAAGGTTAATCAATCAACTTTCATGATTTATGATCCAAAAAATGACTCTATCATATGTCAAAAGGTTACTGATAAATATCCTTTTTGGGAGGCAAGCATCTACATCAATGAAAGCCTAGTTTGGCCCTTTAGCTAGAAGGAGTGATACAACGCGGGGCAGAACTACAAAGTCTAAGAAAGAAAACAAGGATGGAACAACGGATGCAACAACTACAAAGGTGGGAAATTCCAAATGAAACCAATCATGTAGACCCTGCGTGGAAAGTCACCATGTAATTGAAATTTGATGTGATTGGGTGTAATTACTTGACAAGACAGGAAATGAGGATTGATTTGGGTCTCATATTCCAAACAAGCAATCAAAGCTCTTTTCAACGAAACCTATAGCTCCAAACGTTCCACTTGCACCAACTAAATTAGGTATGAACACATATAATGATACTCAACGAAATACATAGAAGAACACTCGTTAAAAAGTGAGACATGAATAAAAGACTGAAGGCATTTTTTTTTTGGATGAATCTTGAGGTTGTCACGTGACACTGATTTGTCAGATTTTCTTACTAGATGTAAATAAATAATACTACTAAAACGAAAGTAGAAGCTAGAAATACTAATAGGACTCTGCTTGTAAACAAAGCTGCGCATTGTTTTGGTGGTTCAAACTTTCTCGGCCTCATTTTTCTGACTCTTACACTCTCATTAGCTCACTTATTTAAATGGTGACACCAATTATGAAAAATCCTGCAAATGTCACTGGTTAAAAGCACCTATTTTGAGTTTATTCTATAGAGGAGAACATTCCCAACAAACTTTGAGTTTATTCTATTCTGAATCTTCAGTGTAGTGACTAAGAATTAAAAAGATTGAAACCTGTTACTGAGTTGTAAAGATCTTTTTTTCATGATATAACATGGCTGTTGACAATTGATTGCTAAATGTGTGATGTCCAAAAAAGATAATTCGACTGAAAAAGGGGAAATCTTTTAATGTCCACAACATTATCTCAATGTGTCTATCTATGATCTATATACCAAGAAGAGTGAAGATAAAGGACAAGTAGCAGAAACCACTATACAGCTCTGAAAACTAAATAAGTCAAAATTTGCAGAAATCAAAGCACGTTCTCCAGCGACAACTTCGCCTTTTAAACTCTCTCTTATCGGGTGCCACCATCTTGGCAGGGCTGTCAGGCCACTCTGAAGCTAGTCTGTTTGATAAAGAATTAACCTCAGTAAACATTTGAAATTGAGGTTCACGCATGACAAACAGTTCAGCAGAAACTTACATAGGAAAGGCAAAAGATTTTGTGCTGTTGGTGCTATTCGACCGAATAGAAATGTTATCATGACATTGCTTCGTTGCTGAGACTACAGGATTTACGTCTTCATGATCTGGAAGCTTTTCAGTGTTCTGATCTGCAAACAATGACGCTAAACTTCTTAGCGTTCCATCTTCAGTGCTGGTGCTGTTTTCAGCCTTTGTATTTGCTAATCCTTCTCTAGAAATTGAATCAGCTATACCACTTTTGTTACAAGATGCTTCCTTGGAGACAGACTTAGATGCCATCGAGACTAGTTTCAGCTCTTGATCCTATAAAAAGAGGTAAGAACACAAGTCTGATCTATCGTTTCTTTCTTTTACACTCTTTGATGACATCATTTACCAACATATAAAACATTAGAAAGAGACTTTCATGGTAGTTGGTACATTAAATAATTCTTGCTATATACTTAACTGCAAAGATGAAAATGCTTAATCAATTCAATGTTTCCTTGCAGGAAACTTAAGAATGAAATTTGATGAATTAGTCCGCCTTTTCGAGTTCCAACTTACTAAAAGAGGTTAAAGAGAGGAGATAACGTCAATCTAAATGTCAACAGTAATTGTGGTCTTAAGATACGATGATCGAACTTTCTGAATGGCTCAGAGAGAAAAACTAAAAGAAGAACAAGAAAGAAATATGAAAAACTACAGCAGGAACAACACAGAGTATCATTATTAGTACCAGTTTGAGGAACATCTGGCAGATTGTATGATTGCTGCCTATCTAAAAGTTCTCAATTTTGGTTAGGAAGTGACGCATTATCAACTGAAAGTCTGAAACAGAACTAGTCAGGGACTGTGAAGTATAGAGAAAATACCTGATTCTCTTTTTGATCAACCAATTCTCTGTTCAAACTTGTCTGTTTTGGAACATCATGGCTAGAGGAAATGGTATCAGCAATCTCAACAGCAGCTTTACCATCCATCAACAGATTTTTAGGGTCGTCAAACTTCTTAACAATGCCCGGGCAGGATTCGATCTTGGATTCAGAAACTATGTTCTCTGGTTCAGCACTATTGTCCAGCTCATACCTGAGCATGTAATAAATATTATGGTGATTCAACTCACAATTTTCCAAAGAACATTGTTCTCCTTCCATATATATGTCCTGGAAAACTCGATGATTGATATCTTGAAGAAAAACAACTAATTCAGGTAGTTTGCTCTCCATATAATTCATATTTTACATTGCATCTCTCTCTCTGCAATGGATAAAAGAACTGTCATGTTCTAACATAACAAAATCTAATTATATGAAAGAACTACAAAACCACACATAAACAAAAGGTTGAATCATATTGAATGTGACTTTTGATCTCTAACTTACTGTGCCCTACCACCCTTACAATCAATAAAAGTTAGAGGGAAGCCTGAGGTTGATACGCGGTGGACACTTTATACAGAAAAGAGCTCATCATACGGCACCTATTGCTACGCGAAAGTCACCAACTCTTTTGTGGTATTTCAAGATAACTTTAGACATAAAAGTTTCAAATATTATTGCTTCATATGACATCTACTTTTCTGAGACGGAAGTGATAATGACAACCAATGTCTTTACAGTTTTCTTTAGGAATCAAGGTCACAGAACATCAGCATATGTTTACAGGAAGATCAAACTCTTACACCCATCCAAGAATCCATCTTATAGACCAAACACTAAAAAGAACAAAAAGGTTAAAATCTGACTACAGAATCCAAATTTATTTGATGATTGACGAATGTTTGTTTGTTTTAAGGATTAGCTTAGAGAATACTGCAAATATATCAAGTAAATAAGAAAAACTGTGATTAATATGCTATTTAGGCCATAGAAGTTCAGTAAAGAGATTAGCAGCCAACAAGAAGCAAAGAGTTGATTGAAAGGAGAACACTAATGAGTCAAAATCAGTTAACAAAACAAATTCCATGTTACTACCTAGATCATAGGTGACATACCAGGAGGGCTTATGGGATGTCTGCATTCCCAGAAAGTGACATACATCTTCATGGAAAAATAAGGGCTTCAACAATTTGCACATAAATAAATTCACTAAATTCAAACATTTCCTACCACCAAGAAGTAAAGAATTGAAGTAATAAAGATTACAAAAGAAAAGCATGGAGAAAAAAATATGATACCAATCAACAAACCAAGCATCTAACCAAACCAGTGAAAGTGGAGAACCAACTACTGAGGCAGAGTAGATGACCTTTTAGATTACAAGGTCTCAACTGTTTCTTATTTTATGCCGGCCATAAGATTGAAAAGCTCACAATGATCAAAATACTCATGTAGCAGTTGCAAATATATAATCCCATTTTTATTATAACTGTATTATGCGTGTTCGTAATACACTTTGTTGACCACTAGGCCACACCCTTGAATGTGTTTGTGGAATTTTCCAGAAATGATTGTTCAACAATCTTATTCACAAGTACATCTCCTAATACATAAATATTCATGACAACAACAAATAAATAATAGAGTCCCCCTCAAGTCCTCAACCAACAAGTAGAAAAACTACTACTACTTAAATAATTTACTTGCACAAGGAAAATGAACATTAGTACTTTTTTTAATCAACAACCTGCAAAGAAGCCATATACATACACAAAAATTTGTGAATTGGTGTAAAAGATATCATGAAGACGAAATTGAAAACTAAAACTCACTTTGTTAAATGTCAATACCACATATTAGAAAAAAAAGTAGGTGAATTTATAAGGAAATCTCAAAGGATTACTCTATTAATTGCAATTTATAATTAAAATCAAATTAATAATTACGTTTGATTTTTCTTAGTTTTTGTGTCAGTAAGAAATTAATCCCTCATTTACTTTTGGGACAATTCCTTGCGTGGGGGATGCTTAAATTAATTAGCCGACGAGAGCAGCTTTTGTTAGTTAGAAATACTGCAACCATAACTGACTTTCTAAAATATGCTATTAGAGTTTATAGGGCTCCTTTGGTTCGGTATACTAGGGACAACATAATTAGGTCATTTTGTTAGTAAAAAAATATTTATATAAACTGTCATGATTTTTTTCATTTAAAATGATAGGAAAATTAAAGATATATAAACAATAGTTTTCTTTCTATCTCGTTGAAAGATTGTTTTTCAACAATAACTTGATGCCTGATAAATTTCGACGATAAAATAAAATTTTAATAATATAAAAGATATTATATACAATAATTTAATGTTTAACGTAAAAAATTAGGTGTAAAAGTGAAAAGATGAAGCATTGTAAATTTGTATATTAATTAATATTTGAGAAGTCTCAAAATGATATAAATTTGAAAGAAGTGAACGATTGTTTAAGATTTAAGCTATATATATTGATAATAAAATATATTTTATATTATTAATATAGTTTAATTAATAGTATATTTTTTATTTGTCTGAATTGAACTTTGTTAAAAATATATACTACACGTCTTTTGTTACCTACAAAAGTTTAACTCGTTGTCATATCTTATACCAACAATTGCATCCTATATCAAGCAACTTTTTATTCCAATCATAGACTTCCGAGTAAATTTATTAAAGCTGAAGTTGGGAACTTCTAGTGATGTAGCAGCTAAGATAGATACAAGTAGAACCTACTACATTAACTCAGAGGTTACTTAGCCTAAATAAGTATTCTTAAAAATAATTTAAATTATTTACTTTCTATATGCTTTCTTGATCGAATTTATCATAAAAAAAATTTTCGTACGATTTATCATTCAATTTACGAGTAACAATTGCAGTTCCTCCATGTTAAGTTTTGATGAATTAATAACAACATGCTAACATGTTTTGCATTTATCTATATACAACAATTTGATTTCATTTTTTTTTTCTATTTCACTTGAAAATATATTTAAAACGGCCGGCATGGATAGCGTTTGGCTCTTATAGAGAGACAAAAAAGTAATTAGTTAGAAATCGATGGGTATTTTAGTAAATTCGATATTTCATTTTAGTTGTAACGTCCTTAAAGCATATTGAAATGGGAATTATTTTTGAAAAGCCAAAAGAAGAGTGAATATTTCCTTTTTTAAAGTCTGAGAAGAATCAAAGGCATTTCAAATTTCACTATTTCAGAAATCGACAAATCCGACAATGTATGAGCCTCAACAGTTGCTAGATTTGCAGGATAATAGTGGCAGTTTCGGTGCCGGAGCTGACTCCAGGTCTTGGCTTTCCGGCGATGACCGCTCCCCTACTCTCCGGCGAACTGATTCTTCTCTGTCTCATTCGGCTGCCGCCGGAACTGTTGACCGCACGCTCTTCAATGACCTCGTCCAGATCGTCCCTCTTGTTCAATCCCTCATTGTAATTCTTTTTTATTCTTTCGGGTCTGCTTTTTCAGTTCGGTTATCTGGTGCATTATGTTGAATTTCTTTTTAAAAAAATTACCGAATGAGTAAAGTTTTGCTTGACCCGAGTTGTTCTTTGATCTTGAATGGGGTTTAAATTTTTGAATTTTTTTTGTCATGCGATTTTTACAGGATCGAAAGGCGAAGTCTTCATTTACTAGAAGGGGATCAATGACCTACACTAAAACGCCTTCAAGAGAGTCTCTTTACAAGAAGGTAATTCCTCTCCTACTTCCTCCTATAGGAGCATATTTTTAGTCTGAAATCTAGAAAAATGACAACTTAATTTCTACTTGCTGGCAGTTTTTCGTGTGTAAATTTCCTTTTTTAATATTTGTATATAGATAGAAGCAACGATTAATAAACCCCAGTTCCTTGAGAAACTCTTCCTATAACATTATATTAATTAATGCCACTATACCTTCCTGGCAGCATTTTTCATAGGATATAGAAATTGCAGCCTTTTGTAGATTGGGACTTTGGCATGTTGAATTAAATCTTAAGATACCCCAAGTGTGTCCCAGTGCACTGAATTTTGACTTATCTTGGACTCTAAGTACAGAGAGATGTTAACAAAAAATGATATGGCTTATAGGAGTACTAAGTAAAAATCTTGTAAGCATAAATCAGTTTTCAGGTTGATAATAGCATCATACCAAAAATGGAAATATGCTAAGCACTTCATCCACTTTTCCACTGAATGTTTCAAATTCTATACTGAACACATTTTGTGAAGTATGTTTACTTTACTGACATCTTTTCAATAGCTTCAAAATTAAAAGCAGGATGTGGTTTGCTTTAAATCGACTAAGCTGCCTAAGCCAGAATTTCAGTTTGGTTTTAAGTCTCAGACCCAGTTTTTCACTTCGGTCTCCTTGAACTAGTGATTGGATGTCAATTCAAATACTGTTAAAGAGTACTTTCACCAAATTATTTTCCAGCTCGACAGCAATACCGACCCAGAGTTATTCCCAAACACTGTGTACCTTTTGTATTACATTTTCCTGCTTTCTCATTGTGATGGAATCCTTGACAGTCAAAGTCTCTGCGTTCAACAGAATAACTTTTATCTGGGTCCATTCTTTGTCTTTTTGTATGTCTTTGTACACAAGTGAGGTACAGAACTTCTAGACTTGCCAGGCATGGAGTATTGTTGGATCTTAACCCATCCCAATTTTGGCTTTGTCCTGATACTGAGGCTAATCCCGTGCTTGGATGTTACCAATTTGATGAGAAATAAGTGTTTTTATTGGGAGGTCCCTCAAACTGAAAGAAAGCTAGAGATGTTGGATATGTTAGAATGTTGCAACTTTACACGCAGTGCAAAAGAATCTCTTCCTACACACCTCACGGTCAATTGCAAACAATCTAGTCAGGAAACATATAGCTGATACCGTTTTAAGAAGTCATAAGATTAGTATTGTGACGAAACATACTGGGTATGTAGTTGTTGTTTGAGAGAATGATTTGTGTTCATCTGAAATCTACTTCGTCATTTAGAAATCTGTTGGAAGACAGAAGACATCTCAGTGAAGCAAAAGATAGAAAGTTCAATAAAGTAACCAGAAACAGCATGTTACTTATGCAACTCCTTACAATCCTTCTGAAAATTGCATTTCTCACTTTTCTTTTATATATTGATGCAACTATAGCAAGTAAAATGCTGCTTCTGTCTAGCAACTAGTTTTTTTTTTATATAATCATGGTGTCCGGGCCAACTTGCGGCACCTCGACTAATTCTGCAAGATAGGGAGAAATCACCTAGTATTTTGGGATTTGAATCTAAGACCTCATAGTTCTCAACCCACTTGGGTGCTCTAGCAACTAGTGTCTTCATAAGACTAAGAAAGTGAATTATTATAAATTTATGTAGGGTGCTTGTCTCTAAGATCAAGTATGTGAACGTTTTTTCTTTGTGAGTACTAATAATGCATAAAATCAGTTCGTCATTGCAGGTATTTGCCTATACTCAAGTGGTTGTCCTTAGAGATGCTTTAAATCTTTGCTTGTTTATTTATGCCAGATGTTTAGCTTGTCCTGACTACTACAATGGATGCTTATATTTTTGGTGGTCATCCATTTTTGGGATTTGAAACTAGATTATAGTTAAGAGATGGGAAATTAGAGGCTGGAAACAAGGTTCAAATTGGTAATTACCACTTACTACTGCAATGTGAATGTTACCAGATCATGGAAAAATAAGAATATTTATCTTCTTGTAATTGCTCACAACGATTTTGTGGATATTTACTGTATATCTGGAACAATAATGCCAGGCATCCTTTTGATTCATATACCGCCAGCACAAATCAAATTTGTGGTTTCATCTAAACAAACTAAATGAGAGTTTGCATCAAAAGGATTTGATGTCTTACTCTATAAAAATGCCTTTAATGTACCATTTCCCTCCTCCAGCTCCATTTCTTCTCCCAGGTTAGTAGGTCAAGCCATCTCCATCAATTTGCTACGGTAAATAAGAAGTCAACTTCGTTCCAGCTGAAATTGATCAAATGTGATACTCCTATAGGCATTGTAGTTTGATTTGTTGTATGTGAAATTAACTTCTCATCGCTTGCATATTCTTCCTTGTAAGGTTAATTATGCAAAGCAAGTTTGTTTGCTTATCTCTTGATTGCATACAAACCAGCATTGGTTTGTTTTGGTTCATTGCAGATGCTAACATTGACAACTGCTGCAGACTTCTGAAGCAAAAGGAAAGAGTGCAGCTCAATCAATTGCAACGAAAAAGCATAGGGACCTAAATAAAAATGTTGGCGGTAACCAAGATGGATGCTCTGATAACGTTTCAGTGCTTTCCTCAAGGTCATATTTGTCAGAAAAAGATAGAGAAGAATTGATGGCTTTGAGGGAGCAAGTGGAGGATTTGCAAAAGAAATTATTGGAGAAAGATGAACTTTTGAAGGAAGTTGAGATCTCAAAGAATGAAGTGGCTTCTATTCGTGCTAAACTAGATGAAATGAAGAAGGAATATGCAGAAAAGGACTCTCTACTCAAATCGACTCAAGCACAACTAGCTGATGCAAAGGTAACTCTTTAGTGTCATCCTGCACCCTCTCCAACCCCAACCTCAAAATTGAAAAAGGGAAGATGCAAGTTTTTCTAGAAAGTCATTGTGTGCTTTCAGTTAAATGTCTCTCAATGACTCTTTAAACAATTAGCTCAACTTTGGTCCTTTGGTAGAGATACTAAGAAAATAGAGATTAAATAGGAGTTATAATCATATCCATAATTTTCTGTTTAGTATAGAAGTAGATGCCAACTAGAAGTTTCAAGCAATACATTATGTCTAACTTTCCTGATGTGTTCACTTTCACATTAATGCACCTTTTGACCGACTCCTACTACTAGGTCACCACTTAGACTATGTTCAGATTTACTGTGTCCATTGTCTCCATAATTTGATGGGTGAAATTGTTGTCTTCCTTTTTGCTCTTCTTAGGTTAAGCTTGCTGACAAGCAAGCAGCTGTGGAGAAGTTAGAATGGGAAGCTATGACTTCCAGCAAGAAAGTTGAGAAACTACAGGAAGATTTAGAGGTGGTACGACACGAAATTGCATGGTTCATGCAGCTTGTTCAACAACTGACAAAGAATGGTTCTAGGGCTTTGGCTGAAGATTATGATGTTGCCCCTTACTTATGCAACGAGAACATTGAAACGGTAAGCTAACAATCACCTTCACATGGTTTCTTGAATGATATACTAACATTGTTATATATCTTATAATTATGTACATATCTTGCCCAATTTCTGGGTAGGTCAATGCTATAAAGGACCTGATTTATTTATCTTTTCAGCTTCTTATGTTGCATTGTAATTCTCAAATTTATTTACAGGATCAGCCAAATGAAATAGGAATGCAGGAAGTAGAGTTGGCAAGAGAAGCTTATATTGCAGCAATTGCCACTGCTAAAGAAAATCAAGATGAAGCATCTTTTGCCGAAGCTGCCCAAGCAAGATTATACCTGCAGTCGCTTGTTCTAAGAACATAAACATGTATTCTAATTGGGAAATTGTCTGCTATAGTTTGTATTACTATGCAAATGCTGTTGTTTAAATAATTATTGGTGACAGTAAATTTCTCAAGCATAATTAGTTAGTAACGTGCTGTATTCTGAACAGTGTTGTTGAATACCACTTTTTTCTTTTTGGGGTTGACCTTCCCACTTCTATACATTGGTGTATGCGTTTCAGTTCTCTTTCTGATTACTCGATTTTTGTTGCGGGAAAATAAGCAAAACGTACCAAGGAAAAAATGTTGATGAACGAAAGAACGATCTTATATATTCTTAAAAGAGTTTGATGAATCCAATAAGAAAATATTCTATGGGAAAATGGGGCAAAACAACAAGGTGTTAAAATTTGCAACAGTGATGACGCACGCTGCACCATGCCTTATGCTTCCCGAAACTTGGACATTCTTCTTCTTCTTCACCATCCTCTTCTTTAGGTTTTGGCATTTGAGCTGGACTGCCCATCAATTCCCACCCCAACCTGCAGTTATAGCAAAATACCGTCAACTTATTCTGATAATAACCAATCAAATTACATTGATACTTGTTAAATAAGAGAGTTTCATAATTTGAAGCAAATTGCAATGGCGATACTTACACAGGGAAGGCAAAGGAACCAGTGCTACCATTGGAGAAATTAGAATCACTTGATTCCGCAGATGGAGTGGTTTTGCTTTCACTAACCTCACCTATATGACTGATCTCTTTAACGACAGCAGGCGGCCATTCATCTTCCATATCGTTGCTTCCTTTTCCCTCACCCTGTCAACAACATGTAGCAAATTTTGAATTCTAAAAAACACACGAGCAGAGGATAAGTGAGAATATTGTTGATTATCTTAAAATTAATGTATACAGATTGGACTTACCTTATCGTCTATAACAGGAATCAGTTCTTCAGCTGATCCATAGCTATTTTCTCCATCTACACTGACCGTGTCGTTTTGACTCTGAGGAAGGAATTCTTGTGCATTCTCTACAAATTTAAGCTGTTTCTCAACAATTCAAAATAATTATTTTGATTACGTATTAGTATTTTTACACTCACGAAATTACGCAAAAAGGTGAATTTAAGAAGATTCATTACCTTCCTGCAAACAGGCTTTGAAGTTAAGTTAGCATGATCAATTTTCTGGTGAAATGCTTCCGATTTTTTATCTTCCACTATATGTATTCCTCCATCGTCTTCAAAGCAAAACACTATATAATCCTCTTCCGAGAATCGAGGCCAGCTCGAGTCATTTCCTCCCTCTTCTTCACCCTTGTCTGCTGAAACTTTCATTATCTCCTTTTTCCTCTGTTCCATTTTCTTACTCAACTTCTTCTTTCTATTCTTTCTGCTATCACCAATCGGATCAAAAGTCATTTTCCTACTCGGTTTCTGAGGTGTCATTGAGCAAAACTTAACTGATTCTTCCTCTACACATATACGAATACATCAATTGTAGCAAAAGAAATAGAAGCCAAAAACAGAGCAAAAAATAACAATTTACCTAAAGGGAACCTGCAAGCATAGAAACAAGATACCCAATCTCTAATTCGCCATCTAACAAGCCTGGTTACCGTGTATGGATTGCTCATTCTTACTCAATTAACAAAAGGCAAGGCAAGACAAGGGGAAGTTTGATTTATTTTTCCTTCCTTGAAGAGAGACTGTTAAGGAGAGGGAGTTATGGGATTTTTTGAATTTGAAAAAAAGGAATTAAAGGAGGAAGACATGGAAGCATGAGAATTACAGTTGTATATACAACTACTGGTATCCCATAATAATGACGGTTATAATTTCCTCTAACATACTATTATTGGGAGTAAAAGGTGGAGAAGTATATGGCAACTTACAAAATCATCTTCTTTTTAAATATAAACCTTTTTTAATATTATTATGTTAATAGAAATCTGAAGAAAATGTAGAGCTTTTAATGCTACACGTGCGGTCGTTTTTGGATCACCATATTCTCGTGAAGTCCTTCAGTTTCACTTTCAAAAGTTTAAACACTATTATGCTTATATTTTTATTTTCATCAAGTCCATTGCTAAATTTGTACATTTCAGGAAGACTCTACTGTAACAATTTATTTGCATCCCATGATATATCAATAAGTTAAATTTAACAAAAAAAAACTCATGTTTAATAGGTTCAACGTGAATGATGTTATGATAAATACCTCTAAGAAAAACTTATTTTTAGAACTTTTTCAGTAAATTAGTTGTTGAGTAATATTTTAAACTTTTAAGATAAATTTATCTTCTTAATCTAATATCCAATAATAGTATTTGTAGGATGTCGACAAACTAGCAGTTTCTAATTTATCTGAGAGAATTTTTAAAAGGAATTGTATGTAGTGTACTTGAAAAATTAAATCAATGTTTAAAAATTACATAAGAAGATGAAAATTAAGATCCATTGATGGAGAAAGAGAAAAAGGATATATATTCGGTATGAATGTTTATAAAATAAAAAAAATATGACTTGAGTCATCAATAAACACCTAAACTTGTATGCATTTTTTACTTACACCTCAACTAAGACTAGTTTCTATTGAACACTTAAACTAATGAAAAATTATTCCCGTTAGACACTTTTTGATAATCAGCAAAAAGTACAAGGAGAATGTGGTACACTCCTATGGTGACATGACAAAACAACCAATTAAAAAATAACACGTGGCACAGAACCTTCAAAATTATACAAAAACTAAGTTTATGTTTAAAATT
>JBCEWC010013380.1:0-15110 GCA_038996855.1 Solanum aculeatissimum
AGAAGAGAAAAAATAATTAAAAAAAAGAAAGAGAAAAAACTACAAGTTAAGAAAAAAGAAAAAGAAAAAAATAAAAAATAAAAAAAATTAAAAAACAAAGAAAGAGAAAAAAAATAGAAGTTCAAAAAAAAAAAAAGACAAAGAAACAATGGCAAAAATAATAAATAAAAAAAAATAAAGAAAGAGAAAAATAGAAAAATTGAGAGGCAATTAAACATAGATAGTTTTCTAAAAGATATTTAAGGTATAGGTAAAAATGTCTTTATTCAACTTAAAGTGAAAAAGGGAACATTTTTGTAGGACCTCCCGTATGGGCAAAAAATCAAGAACACTATATTTGATGGACATTCTATGTAATTTTCTCACCAATTGCGGGTCGTAGGTTCCCACTTGCTGGCCCTAAACAGGTCGCAGATGGACCGACAAAAATCCTTTAAAGTTAATTTTAATTTGATTTTTTCCCCACTTTTTGAGCGTTCTCTCAAGACTTAGAATTAGTTTCCTATTCTCCTTTCACCCCTTCATCAAGTTTAATCCTTCTCTGAGGATTTCAACCTTCGTACCATGACAAATTCAATTATTAGGCACAAATGATTTCATTATTTATAAATTATATTTCTTCATTAAAAATTATGTGACAAAATTATTTTTGTTAATCAGTCCTCATTAAATTGGGGCGCTAAAAGTATACAAAAACAATTTAGTCCTTCGATTATATTAGATACACACATAAAAAAAAAATCATCCCAAAATGCATAAATAGTTGTGACAAATTTATTTATCATAACAAGTGTAATTTTCTTTTGCAGTTAATAGTATTTTTTGTCACTAAAAAAATTATTACCCCCGATAAAAATATATCATTACTAATTATTTAGTTTAATCAATGATGACATCAACTGTCTGTAAATTTATATGTATTTCATAGTCGCACAAATATATTTTCATCACTAATAGCTGCTTTTAACATACAAAAAAATACTTCGCCTTTTTTAAATATATAAATTAGGGACAAACTTATTTGAATAAAAAAGGTAAACAATTTGTGGATAAATACATCATTTTGTCATTAAATGTATTTCTTTTTACCGATGATATATCATTGTCACTATGATTTATCATGATAAGTGACAATTATAATTATCACTAAATAAAAAATTGATTCGTATTCAATAAAAATGAGGTACTAGGACAAATATATTTTGTCATTGAGTTTAATCAACATGTGACAAACTAATTTATTTTATGACCAAAATATTTGTCCTGAAAAGTTTAATTTCGTCATTTCTAAAAGTTACCTTTGATATAAAATCATTTGTCACTAATTACAAATAATTGATGATATTTAATTATTTTATATTAATATTATTTACTAAATTAGAGTTGCATAAATTGAAAACTAAATGAACATGCTAGAGAATAACAAAATTCATCCATGACCAAACAATTAAAAACAACTAAAATTCTACTAAGGTAATATCTCATCACAAAACCTTTAAATAAAAGTAAACTATGTCCAATAACAAGAAAAATTAACTGAAATGTACTAAATATTACTCCTAAACTAAAATAAGTAAAAGTTTCTTCCCTAGTATCAATAAAATGGTGACATTTAGCTTGCAATTGGTTTTGATTTAATTCTCACCTTTTATATCTATGAAAAAAGAAAAAAAGGAAAATTAAGATTTAATTTGAAGTGCTCATACTAGGATCAAAGAGTAAAATCTGTAAGATTTATATCTTTTATATGTTGTAATGTCTAGTTTTATAAGCACTACAAAGACAAATTATACATATTTGAAGACAAATCTACGGAGTAATATCAACTTTGATAATACAGTCTAAAGAATATGGTTTATGTCTTTTATATGTTGTGATCCTCAGTTTTATAGGCACCAGAAAAACAAAATCATACATATATGAAGATAACTCTATGGAGTTGTAATATCCCATAAGTTAGAAAGTTTTGATGTCAGCGACTATGAGCCCAATCTATGTCCCATAGATGCTCCTAGAGGTCGTAAATAGGGTCTCATAGATTACTCTAACAATTAGGATTATTTTGAAAATTGAGTTCCAACGTACGAACAACTTCTATGTGTCGTAAATGACTTTACGGATCGTCATTGGTTGTCCTGGTTTAGATTTTGAAAGATAAAACCTAAAGATCAACAGGATGAGACCTATTTACGGATCTTGGTTCTGTTGATGGGTCCCGAAGGAATGGTTTCGTGGTTTGGATTAGTGGCGGTGGAATTTGACCAAGTATTGATGGGGTTTTCAAGAGATGTTCTATGGCCCGCATAATAAATCACGGGCCATAGTTTGACTTCGTGGTTATTGACCCAAAATCATAGTTTTTGAAGCTTGTCTACGAATGTGCAGGATGAGCCATACATGAAAGTATGAACCATAAATTTTCCTTGTAGTTTGAGATCCTAAAACACTAGAAATTCACCCATTTGTATGAAAACTCATATCTACGGATCGTAGATGGGTCTACGATTTGTAGACCTCTTCCGTAGTCCTCCCGATAGATTTTTAAAGAAGGACAATTTCATCCCTTTTTACCTATTTAAGTTCAAACTATCGTTTTAAGCCTAAAATAACTATAGCCGTCCCAACCCATGCCCTAATCATCTCATTCTCAATTTAACTCCAAAGCTCTCAATTCCTCCCAAGTTTCTCATCTCTCAAACTCCATTGAAGTCTCCAAGGTTAAGATTCCAAGTTTAACCATCTGATTCTAGATTTTCTTCATCAATTTCACTCGCTCTTCCCTTTTGAGTCTACTCTTAGGTGCCTATCCTGAAGAAGCAAAGATGGTCATAAAAAAGGGTAAGGTGATGGAAGCAAGATTGAATCCCTGTGGGGAAGGTGCCAAAGTCTTTTCGAGATGTGCGTAGGATGATAACCTAATTGATTATTTTGAAGAAAGGTCCACTATCTTACATAATTAGCCCTTCCTCTGCCTTATTCTTTTGAAGGTATGAGACAAAGGTATGTGGTCTTCATTCATAGGTACCCTTCACTCATGGAGCCCAAGTAAATTTTCTTTTTCATCAAAGTTTATGTAGGTACTTCAAGGCTTTTCATGACCTAAATTTCAAATGCTTTAATTATGCTATATGTTGTGATTTATTACTCAACTATACATGAATTATTTAAAAGTACATGAACAACATGATTTATGATTGAAATCTCCAACATGCTACTTAGGGTTTATGAGATTGCATATGAGTCCATCAAATCTTGGTTAAATTGATCTTCAATTACATGATTAAGCATGAATTGTGTTCCATCACATGATTTTAAGCTTGTTGATTATGCACCCATAAGTTTGTCTAATTTTCACCTCAATGTAAGATTATGGAATTTCAAGTCCTCAAGTAAGCTTATGATCTAAAACCTAAATGGTGACTTAGGATCCTAATTTACTCATTAGGGTGACCTAGGCCCTAAATAGTGACTTAAGATCTCAATAGAGGTATGAAAGGCAATGATGGAAGGTATACACCCACATTTTCTAATTTATGTAAACATGAGCTACTCTATAAACATGAACTCTTACTTTTTGGCTAGGTTAACGTGTTTTGCCTTTCCTATGTGAAAAGCTTTTGAAGTTATGAACTATGATTATGAAGAGTATATGAATGTATGATAAGTATGATTTATGTTATGATATGATATGTATTTCATGAGACTTGACTTGGCACTAGATACGACTTTGAGGTGGGGACTCAACCCCATGAGTCCTATATAAAGCTTTTAGTCTCATAACTACATGCCATTGTAGGTTTATGTTATCAATATTGTTTGAAAGTGGATCCACATAGATTATGACATCCACTTAGTGGGGTATAGTTTTACCTTGGCAAGTAGATTCCCTTTTTTTTATATAGGGGCAACACTGAGATTCCACATTATAGCTCACATGGTCTTACTGTCAATTATGATTACTTTTCACATATGTATGATATTTTGAGATACTTACATGATCTCAATTATACTTTAATTATGCATTGGCCCCTTACTTATTCCTCATGCTTTTACATTCCATGCTATATCATGCTTTCTATTTAATCCTTGCACTACATGTTTTACATTACATGCATGGCTTACATACTTAGTACATTCAAATGTACTAACATATACTTTATGCCTATATTATGTCACAGCGTAGGGACATGTGACCATTCCACTCCTCACCTTTGTGGCTAGTTCTAGCTTACACTTTGGATATTGTTAGTAAGTCCTCATGCTCCGGGGACTAACCTATTACATTCTAGCTTTATTTTATTATCGTTTGAGATACTCCAAGACTATGCTTTGTACTTTTCTAGAGGGTCAGGTAGGGAGATGTCTTGTCCCCTGCCTATCGTATTATGGTAGAGGTATTATTGGACATCATATATAGAGTCTATATGTTGTTTAGCCTTTCCTTCTTATGATAACATACTTAGACCTATTTTAATGATTTTCCACTTTTGAATTGCCTACGTCAATACATATGAATGCTTATGATATGCTAAGAAGGCTAGGTTGGGGTTTCTTTGAGAGTCTTAATTGTTGGGTCATACCTAAGGCCTAACTTGGATTGTGAAAAACTTAGTATCAGAGCATAAGGTTTTAAAGAATCCTAGGGAGTCCAACATGCCGAGTTCAAGTAGAATCCTGTTCATTAGTATGAAGCATGCTACATCTATGAGTGGAAGTCTATGAGACATATCAGGAAATCTTTACTTCGTTCATGACCTAAGTCGTGTCTTAGAGTCTACTTTTAGACTCCTCTCCTCTAACGCTTGTCCTTTGCGCTTTTCAGACTATGCCTCTAAGGAAGAGCACCATTGAAAAGGGGAGCTAATGCCAATGAGGATCAAGCTTCTCTAGTGTAACACCCCTATGTTTATAGGCTTGAAGAACTAGAAGTTAAGAATTTTGCTGATGGTTTGATCCTATGAGCCAGTCTACAGTTCATAGAAGGAACCATGGGTCATAGGTTGGTTTGTGGAATGTGCCCAGTGAAACTAGAAAAGCAAAGGATTTATGGAAGTTGACTTACACGATACCAAGATGGACCATATAAGAAACTACAACCCTTCAAAGGGTTCATAGAAAGGAGTCCTGAAGGACCCAAAATTTTTCTAAGTCCAAAACTGCTTTACAGAAGGACCTACGACTCATAAGTGATTTCACGAGTCGTCTTGCATATTCATAGGTTCGAAGCTACAATTCCAGTAACTCAACTTTTGTGCACATATTTCTACGAGCTAAGTCACGGTCCGTAGGTTGAACTACAACCCATAGACGGGGTCTCGTGGACGACTCTGTCTATTTTAATGAAGGATGTTTTTGATATTTTCAGTTTATTTAAATCCTAAACTACGTCATTTTTAGCTCTCTTAACTACCCTAACCGACCTAGCCTTTATAAATCATATTCCCAAGTCATTCAAAGCTTTTAATCCTCAATTTTTTCTCAAGGGTTCTCAATATTTCTCTCTATAAGACAAGGGTTCCATTGAAGCAAAATCTTGAAGGTTTGATTAAGGATTTTCAGATTTTTTATCTTCAATTCTTAAGGATGCTACTAAAGGTATGTAGGGCTTCATTCATGGGTTAGTTTCATCCATGAAGCCCAATCCAAAATCTTCTTTTTATCAAAGTTTTATGATGATTTCTTATGGGCTTTTAAGCCATGATTCCTAATCCATGAATTATTATTCCTATATGATGATTATTACTAATTATACATGAATTGTGATGATTTACATGATGTATATGATTTTCAAGTAAAAGTATGTGATTTCAAAGTATGCATGATTAGGGATTAATACTTTGATGTGGGCTCCTTATTAATGATCCAAATTGGTTTTAATGACATGTTTTCTCTATGAATCATATTCAATTGCATGATTTTGACTCAATTGTTCATGGACCCATACTTAGCCCTAGTCTCCAATGATGAACTATGTTATGACTCCAAGATTATGAAAAAGCATGATTTATGATTATGAAAATGACGATGCCATGATCAAGAGGGTAATGAAAATCCACATGTTTACAATGATGTTAAGGTGGGAATGTCTACCCACATCTTTATGAAAAGCTAAAGTAGATAGACTATTCTTATGACATGATATTTCATGAAAGACTATGATGATTATTTATGAACTATAAATGTATGATTTTTAATAAAGTATGAACTATGTTGAAACTATACATATGCATGATTTATGTATTCCTTGGGATATGACTTATTACCGAGAGAGATTTGGTAGATTCCATATTCCGATAACTATGAGCCACCGTAAGAATGATGTTCACATTTTTATGCCTTAAAGGTGTGCTAATGGATCCATATAACATCTAATGAACACTCATCATGCTAGAATACAACCTATAGGGTGAAGATCAAGTTTACCTTGTAAAAGTAGACTCCTCTTATCTTGCTATAGAGTGAAGATTGAGATTCCAAATAATAGTGGTTTTAGAAATGTCGGTTAAGGTCTTATTCCCAGATATGTAAGTTAAGATGGTGAAAGCCCAATCCAAAACTTATTTTTATTAAAGTTTTATGATGAAATCTTATAGGCTTTTAAGCTATGATTACTAATGCATAGATTATGATTTCTACATGATGATTAAGACTACTTATGCATTAATTATGATGAGTTTTATGGTGTATATAATTTTTAAGCAAACGTATATGCGTTCAAATTATGTATCATTAGGGCTTAATGATTTGATGTGGATTTCTTTACTAATGATCCAAATTGATTTAAATGCATGTTTTATTCTATGACTTCTATTCAATTGCATGATTTTGACTAAATTTTCCATAGACCCACACTTAGCCTCAGTCTCTTACGATAAAACTATAAAGTTTTATGATTATGATTTCAAGTATGTAAAAATATATTTTATGATCATGATGATGGTATGAAAGCTATGATGATGTTATGATAAAGAAGGTGATGAAAATTCTAATGTTTATGATGATAATGTTAAGGTGAGAATGTCTACTCACACTATGATGAAAGCAAAGTAAATGGACTATTCTTATGATATGATATTTTCATGAAAGCTATGATGACTATTTACGAATTATGGAAGCATGATTTTAATAAAGTATGAAATATGTTGAAATTTATATATATGCATGATTTAAAATATTCCGTGGGATATGACTTAGCATCGAGAGAGTTTTGGTAGATACCATAGTCCCATAACTATGTGCCACCATAGGAATAATATTAATGTTTTTATGCCTTAAAGGTGTGTTAATGGATCCATATAGATTTTAATGGACACTCATCATGCTAGGATAGATCCTAAAGGGTGGGGTCAAGTGATGGTTCTCACCGTGCTAGAATAGAGCCTATAGGGTGGGAATAGAATTTACCTTGGCAAAGTAGACTCCTCTTAACTCGATGAGAGTGAACATCGGGATTTCATGTAATAGTCATCATGGTTTTATGAATGTCGGTTATGGTCCTATTACCACATATATATGTGATAATGATAAATGGATTTTTATGATATCTCCTTATATGATTTTAAACTTGCATGCTTATCAATATTGTACCCTTATTCTTTTGATGATGATTATGCATATTGATATTATTGTGGTTCCCTTGATTCATGGAATACCTACATACTTAGTGCATTTCATGTACTAACACATTATTCTTTATCTACATAACCCAATCATGTAGGGACATACGACGAGGAGGCCATTCTATTTCGTGGCTAGTTTCCAGATAGTGAACTTGAAGACTTGTTGGTGAGTTCCCATGCTTCAAGAACAAGCCTTATGATGTTTTTTTTGTTGAGAATTTATCTTTATTTCTTGATGTACATCTTGAGGGTGAGCTATATGATAGACCCCACCAAGATCTATTATGTAGAGGCATGATTTGGACTATATATGGATGTATATTTATGGGAACTACGACATGTATTTTCTACATACATCTGCTTGCTTGTTCTCTTATGTATGCTTAGTTTACCTTATGAATTCTTATGATATGAACACGAGACTTGGATGGGATGCCTTTGAGTGTCATATTCATCGTGTCATGGCTAAGCCCTAGGTCCGAGGCGTGGTATCGGAGCACAAGGTTTGAAAGCATCCTAGAGAGTTCAACATGCCGCGTCAAGTAAAGTCTTGTTCATTGGTGTGAAGCTCCTTATCCATAATAAGGCGCTATGAAACATTTTAGGAAAAACTTCACTTCTTTTGTACTCTATGCCATACCTTCAAAGCTTCCGTATACTAATTATTTTCCCTTGATATTTTCAAAAATGACTCCACGACATGCTCCATTACTAAGGGAGAATAATGCTAATGCGGACCCAACCCCTCTCGCTCCTCCAGGTCCTCATGCCCCTCTAGTGGACTAAGTTGCCAATGATGAATTTAGAGCCACCATCACTATGTTAGCTCATGCTGTTACTTCCCCAAGGACTCCTATTCTTGCCTCAAGGATATAGGATTTTTATAGGATGAATCCCCCAGAATTCCATGGCTCCAAGGTGTACGAGGATCCATAAGAGTTCATTGATGAGATTTATAAGATAGTGGAGATTATTAGAGTGCCTTCCGAGGAGATGGTCGAATTGTAACATACCAACTAAAGGGTGTTTCTCATGTATGGTTCACTCAATGGAAGTCCAAAAGGGTTAATAAAGGGTCATTGATTGGGAGATATTCAAAGCCGCTTTCCTGGATCTTTCTTTCCAATTTAACAATGGGAAGCTAAGGTGATGGAGTTCATGAGTTTGAACAAAATGCGTATGAGTGTGAGTGAAAATTTCCTCAAGTTCATAAAATTATCCAAGTTTGCTCCTTCCTTGTAGCCAATTCGAAGGCTTGTATGATCAAGTTCATTTTGGGTATATCTGATTTAGTTAAAATGGAATGTAAGGCTACCATTCTTGTTAAGGAAATAGATATTTCTAGGCTTATGACATATGTCGAACAAGTGGAGAGTAAGAAACTACAAAATCAAAGGTTAAGTGAATCCAAGAGGGTTGCGATGATGGAGGGTTCTCCCATGGTAAATATGATGGTGGCCGATTCCAACAAGGCAAGGGTCTTCGAAGGGTGCTACTCAAAAGTTTGACAAAGAGAAAAGGGTGAATCCCACGGCTCAAGGAGATGTTGTGAGAGGTGGTGCTATTCCTCCTAGGTGCCCTAAGCGTGAGAGAAACCATGTTGGTGAGTGTTTGAAGGATACCAATGCATGTTTCGATTATGGAGGGGTAGGACACAAGATTGTTGACTCTCCCAATGAAAGAGAGGTCGTCCACAAGGTCAAGTGGCTCAAAAGGGGCAAGTGCAACAAGGTGCCCAAGTTTAGGGTGGTGGTCCCTATGGTAATCAATTCTATGCTTTGGATGCTAGACAAAAAGTTGATGAGGTTCCTGATGTAGTTATCAATATGTTAAAAGTCTTTGATCATGATATGTATGCCTTGCTTGACTCTAGTGCTAACATGTCTTTTATTACTCCTTATGTTTCCATGAAATTTGATGTGCTTTCGGAAGTTTTGCTAGAGCCTTATTCTGTTTATATTCCAATTGGTGAGTCAATCTTAGCCAAGAAAGTCTATAGAAAGTGTCCCGTGTTAGTCTTGCATAAAGTCTTGCTATGTGATCTAGTTGAGTTAGATATGACCGATTTTGATGTTATTCTTAGTATGGATTGGTTGTATGCATCCTATGCTTCTATCGGTTGTAAGACCCATAAGGTCATATTCTAAGTTCCTAATGATCCTATTCTTGAATGGAAGGTAACCAATTCTATGTTCAAAGGGAGATTTGTCTCTTATATAAAATCCATGAAAATGATCTCTAAAGGTTTTCTATATCATGTTGTCCAAGTCATGGATGTTAAGTCTCAGGTTCCTCCTCTTGATTCTGTCCCTATAGTAAATGTGTTTCCTGATGTCTTTCCTGATGACTTACCCGGTCTTCCTTCCATAAGGGAAATCGATTTTGGTATTGACTTTTTGCCTGACACCCATCCTATCTCTATACCTCCATACCGTATGTCTCGGCGAAGTTGAAAGAATTGAAGGAATTGTTAAAGGATTTTCTTGATAAGGGGTTCATAAGGCCTAGCGTGTCATTGTGGGGGTGCTCTCGCGTTATTTATAAGGAAGAAGGATGGTTCAATTTGGGTATGTGTATTATAGGCAATTGAATAAGGTAGCAAAATAAAAGTATCCACTTTTGAGGATTGATGACCTATTTGATCAACTTCACGGTGCAAGTTGTTCTTTTAAGACCGTTCTCCGGTCCGGATATCACCAATTGAGGATGAAGAATGATAATATTGCAAAAACATCATTTAGAACCCAGTATGGCCATTTTAAATTTTTGGTTATGTCTTTTGGACTAACAAATAACCTAGCTGCTTGTATGGATTTGATGAATAGGATCTTCAAACTGTATTTGGATATGTTTGTGTGGTGTTCATAGATAATATATTGGTATATTCAAGGTATGTGAAGGATCATAAAGACCATTTGAGGATTGTTTTGCAAATTTTAAGGAATTAGCAACTCTTTGCCAATTTTAGCAAATGTGAGTTTTGGCTAAGTGAAGTAGCTTTTCTTGGTCACAGTATTTCAGGTGATGGTTTTAGAGTTGATTCAAAGAAAATAGAGGAGGTGAAGAATTGTCCTAGACCATTGTCCCCATCAGACATTAGAAACTTTCTGGATTTGGCTGGTTACTGTAGAAGGTTGTTTGAGGGATTTTCCTCCATTGATTCTCCTATGACTAGGTTGACCCAAAAGAAGGTAAAATTCTAATGGTCCAAAGAATGTTAAAGGATCTTTCAATTGTTGAAGGATCGTCTCCCTTCAACCCCGATTTTGACATTGCCCGAGGGCTTAAATGGTTTTGTGGTCTATTGTGATGCCTCACATATAGGCTTGGGCTGTGTTTTGATGCATCATGGAAAGGTCATTGCTTATGTTTCAATATAATTAAAGGTGGATGAAAAGAACCATCCGACACACCATCTTGAGTTATTAGCTATTGTATTTGCATTAAACATTTGGTAACACTATCTCTATGGAGTGCATGTTGATATATTCACCGACCATAAGAGCTTGAAATATGTGTTTAGCCAAAGGGATCTAAATCCAAGGCAATAAATATGGTTGAAACTTTTGAAAGACTATGACATGAGTGTGATGTATCACCCCGGTAAAGGTAATGTTGTGGTTGACACATTGAGTAGAGTGTCTATGGATAGTATGGTACACGTTGAGAGTGGTAATAAAGGGTTGGTTAGAGAATTACACCATTTAGCTTATTTGGGTGTGAGAGTGAATAATTTGAGTAATGGTGAGAAGTTGATACCAAATGGGGAAGAATCATCTTTGAGTGAAGAAGTTAAGGAAAAGCAAGATATGGATCCTTCATTGATTGAGTTGAAAATGTTAGTGGTTGATAAGAAGATAAAAGTCTTTTCACAAGAGGAAGATGAAGTATTATGTTATCAAGGACGATTGTGTGTACCTATTGTAGATGGACTAAGAGAGAAGATACTTGATGAAGCTCATAATTCTAAGTACTCTATTTATCCGGGATCCACCAAGATGTATAGGGATTTGAGAGAAATGTATTGGTGGAATGGTATGAGGAAGGACATAGCAGGGTATGTGATGGAATGTACCAATTGTCAGCAAGTGAAAGTAGAGCATCAAAGGCCCGGTGGTTTAACCCAAGATATTGAACTACCTACTTGAAAATGGAAAGAAGTGAATATGGATTTCGTTATGGGTTTGCAAAAGACTAGAAAGAAATTTGACTCAATATGGGTGATTGTGGATAAAATTACAAAAATAGCCCACTTTTTACCAGTTAAGACTTCTTATGGGGCCAAGATTATGCTAAGGTCTATATCCATGAGTTGGTAAAGTTGCATGGGGTGCCATTGCCCATCATATTGGATAAAGGTACTCAATTTACTTTTCATTTTTGGAAATTATTTCAAAAGGGTCTTGGTATAAAGGTAAATCTAAGTACCTCATTTCATCCTCAAATGGATGGACAAGCCAAAGGACCATACAAATGTTGAAAGACATGTTGAGAGATTGTGTACTCAATTTCAAAGGAAGTTGGGATGATCATCTACCTCTTTTTAGTTTGCCTACAATAATAGTTTCCATTCAAGTATTGGTATGGCTCCGTTTGAAGTATTATATGGTAGGCGGTGTAGATCCCCATTGGGATGGTTTAAAATGCGAGAGATGTCCTTGATTGGACCAGATTTGGTACTTGATGCTATAGAGAAGGTGAAAGTCATAAGAGAAAATTGAAAGCTGCCCAAAGTCATCAAAAGTCACATGCCAATGTTAGAAGGAGAGAATTAGAGTTTAATGAAGGTGACAGGGTATATTTGAAAGTCTCTCTGATGAAAGGAGTGATGCATTTTGGAAAAAAAGGCAAATTGAGTCCTAGATATATGGGACCTTATTAGATAATGAAGAAAGTTGGGAAGGTATCTTATGAACTTGATTTGCCTATAAAATTAGCTATGGTTCATTCGATGTTCCATGTTTCTATGCTAAGGAAATGCATGGGTGATCCTAACTCTATTATCCCATCGAATGATATGACTATTGAGGAAAATTTATCGTATGAAGAAGTACCGATTAAGATCTTGGATCGACAAGTGAAGAAATTGAGGAACAAAGAGGCTGTATCCATCAAGGTGTTATGGAGAAACCAACAAAGTGAAGTTCTACTTGGGAGGCTGAGGCAGATATGATGAAGTGATACCCCTATCTCTTTCCTTCTACTCAAGATTAAGGTACTTAGTGTGGTCTATTCCTTTGAAATTCTCTGAAATGTGTAACTCTGGCTAAGTTGCATGCATGCATAATCATGAAACTATTTTTGAATGATATTTGATACATAAGTTTGATGGCTTTAAGAAAATGATGATTAAGTTGCATTTTTGCATATATGCTATGGCGATGACCATGTTTCTACTCCATTCAAGCATAATTCTATCTTATTCGAGGATGAATGATTCTAAGGGGGAGATGTTGTAATACCCCACTTCTTTTAGGTTTGGAAAACTAAAAACATAATTTTTTGCTGATGGTTAGAATTTATGAAGGACTTTACGACCCATATGGGTACTTACAGATGTGCTGCCGAAATACAACACTTTTGATGTATAAAACTTGGAATTTTGTATGTTCTCAAAGCGATGTTAGTAGGTTTGATTTGTGTTTTGTGTTTGGTTTGCTGGATTTTAGTGTTGGCATGATTTTTGGATGAAGTGGGCTAAAACAAAAAAACTTGAAAATCGACGGAACCCTTTACAGATTGTGGAATGGTTCATGAGTCGTAGAAGGGGTATCATGTCAATTTACAGTGAAGGGTGAATTTCTGAAGTGAACTCTACGAGGGAAGTAGTTGAGTCATAGATTAATCCACGAGTAGTAGAGTATGTTCATGCCCTGAGGATCAGAAAGTGGTGAAGCTCTAAAAAGGTATTAGACAAAAACTCTTACAAGCCATAGAATCTTGCACGGCCCGTGGAAAGGTCTCGTAGAAGTATTCTCCATATTCCTATTACAATCCATGAAACCCCGATGTATGGGCCGTAGACTGAAGCACAATTCGTGAATCCATTCGTAGATGGTGTCGACACAGTTTTCCTATTCCGTTTTGGTTTTTTATTTTACACATTATAAATAGGTTTTTAGGTTATTTTTTATACATTTTACCAGCAGTCATGTAGTTTGAATAAGATTTTAGAGGATACACTTAGGATTTAGCATATTTTGAGAGGAAAAATATTCGAGTGTGTTCTTTATTCAACTTTGTGTTTCTAATTGAAGAGTTGGATTTTATATTCTTAATTCATCTATGTAAGTTCTCAATTATGTTATTCTACTTCATAACTTCTGCATTTATACTGATCATGCATAACTAA
Organism: Solanum aculeatissimum; assembly: GCA_038996855.1. Taxonomy (NCBI): domain Eukaryota; kingdom Viridiplantae; phylum Streptophyta; class Magnoliopsida; order Solanales; family Solanaceae; genus Solanum; species Solanum aculeatissimum. Next base: position 13,972 of record JBCEWC010013380.1, read on the forward strand.
ATCCACAACTAGGGTTGTGGGAACCATGAAGAACTAACAAGGTAAAATCGGATAGTGTGTAATTCTTGGATGGTGTGTTAGATTGTATTAATTAATCCTCTTTACTTTAACTATTTTTTAACTAAAGGCCTACGTTAGAACTTGCCGAGTATTACTTGCCGGATCAAGAAAGTTATGAATAGGAAAAAAGGGTAATTAATAGGATTCGATGAGATATTCTCTTCTAATCAACCAAACTGCATCAAGGAGAGGTTGTACTGGGATAAAAATAAGGGTTAGTAATGCCAAATCTTGGAGATGGATCAAGTTTCGGGATGAAATTTACCTATTCACTGGATCAAAGGTTTAGGTAAACCTAACTTACTGTCCTACATCTACACAAAGAAAAAAGCTGCATTTATTCGATAATATCAAATTAGGGATTCATAGGGAACACATCACCCTAGTTAGCTCTTCTACTGATCTCTCATCACCTACATTCATTTAATTTAGTTATTTTACTTTGTAATCCCCCTTTTTCGGGAGATAATAGGTTAATTGTCACGACCCGGATAGGGAGCCAAAATGTGACATGGCGAAAGAGGACCCGAAGACCCTCGATCAAGCCATCATAGCATCATTACACTCATCATCGGTTCGGAAACGCGAAAGCTAAGTATGTAGCACATAAGCTCTAGGGGTTTAGAGACTTGTGACTCAAGCTATGGGGGTAATTTGGGAATGGGAGGAGCATGCTTGCACATAGCACATAACCATACATCATACTTAACATTCAAGCCTTAATATTAACATGATAATATAAGACGAAATCATAACATGAGAACATAATCATATATCAACGGGAACATAGTATCATAATACAAAACTGAATATCCAACATACAAGTCTAACGTATAAGAATACGATTTGTCCAAAACATGCCTCTACATAGAAGAGTGAGGCCTCGACAAGCTTTGAGGCTCACCCTCAAGTAGAGAAAAGTAAATACATAAACATAGAGGTAGATAGATGGTGGCTATTGCCCTTGAATAATAGGGCTCACCACTACAATTCCTCTATATGGAATCAAGCGTCGTCTGGGAGAATGTAGTAGTCACCCTCGTACCCTACATGGTGAGAACATGTAGAAAGAATATGGG